>BMAC01000746.1:14948-40274 GCA_014905375.1 Phtheirospermum japonicum
GATAATTCATACAATCGCATTTAACATAGACAAACATGGAACACGTTCGACAATGTTAAGAAGAAATCATATAAATCATAAATGAATGGCTACAACACACTGTCATTGTTTTAGCTCGAAAGCTACTATGGAATGTTGCATTGAGACATAGATAATTCATACAATCGCATTTAACATAGACAAACATAGAACACGTTCGGCAATGTTAAGAAGAAATCATATAAATTATAAATGAATAGCTACAACACACTGTCATTATTTTAGCTCGAAAGCTACTATGGAATGTTGCATTGAGACATAGATAATTCATATAATAGCATTTAACATAGACAAACATAGTTTTGAAAAAAGTTTAGAATCACCCACCTTTAAATGTTGTTTCGTGAAAATGCGAATGTAGATGCTCGTGCTTGAAAATCCTAGTTTCGAGAACCCTCGTTTCCTACATTGAATATAATAGCTTAACTTAGAACTTGGATTTAAAAATTAATTTGGAATATGGGTGTTGTGGCTGAGAGCTATGGCTGTTCGGGTTTGAGAAAGGCGACGACTTGGCCTGACTAGGCCGATGCTCTGGGTCCGTACGGCCATGAACCTGGTTGAACAGGGCTCCGGTTGGGCTGTGGTGGATATTCGGTCGGAGGACATTTGGATATGGTGACTGGGATTCGGATCGGTCGTACTTGGTTCGGGTTGGCGTTTGTGATGTTGGTTTGGGGTGACTAAAATCCGGTGATAAGAGGTTATCGTGGCTGTGGTGGCGGCTCGGCGATGGGTTCGCGACTGGTTGTGATGGGTTCCAGTCAGACGTACGGGTTTACGAGCCAAAGGTAGTGGTTCGTGGTGGTTCTACTTGTGGGTTTGACGGTTTTTCGTTTGGGCCGACATGATGGAGATGGGGCTGAACCACGGTGGTGGGCGGCGGCAGACATGGAGTCGGCAGGTGATCCGGTGGTGTGGGGTTTGACGTGGCTGTGGTGCTGGTAGAGATTTGTTGGCGATGGTGGTGGCTAGAAACCGGAGCGACATGATTTGGCTCGGGTTTTCGTGATGGAGAGTTAGCGACGGTCGATTTTGGGTATCTGGTTCACCCGTTTGCGCTTGAGGAGGACAGTGGTTTGGTGACGGGTCTGTGGTCGGTGGTGGTTGATGGTTGTCGTGGTTAGGAATCGGCAGCCGATCCGGTTACGATGGCTGCCGGAAATTGGGATTAAATCGTCTTGTGTTCTTTGAAAAATTTTAGAAAAACAAGAGTGGGTTTTACTTGTTATTTGCCTGCGGCCGTATGAAAAAAAAATGTGRTGGTTTGTGTTCTCTTTAAAAACCAAAGATGAATGTATTTTTAGAAAGTTAGGGTTGTAGCCTTGGTGAAACCGGGCTAAGTCATTGGGCTTGGATTAGGCTTTTGTAAAACAAAGTATTGTTATTAAATTTGGGCTTTGGTAAAAACAAAATAAAATAAAAATAATGTAATTGGATTTGAATAACAGGCTTAGTGGACTTGAAACAATAGAATTTAAATAAAAAAAAAATATTGGACTTAACATAATAAGAAAATAAAAACTTGGGCGTTACACGAGCATATTCTCGACTGAGTTTGTGATTGAGACTGCCGATGGAAAGAGGCAAAAGAACTAGAAACATGTACAAATTTAGTCATATGATTTAAATATTTAATTTATTTACCCTTTGGTTTTGTTAACTGTGCAATGGTCTCTGTGTGTGAATATATTCAATTTTGGATCTGTGTTAGTTTCAATTTTTGATATTTTCAGACTTATTGGTATCTATATCTATATATTTTGAAATTGTTAAGAAAAGCCTATTCTTTGAAAAATAATCTATTTGCATTATAAAGTTGAGATGAATGTTAGATATTCTCGGTGATGGATACATTTATAGTGGTCAAAATTCAGTTCGAATTACGTGCCATATTTTATGTTCATAAGGCTCTACATGAAGTGACCATTATATAACTCTAATTAATGCTATCTAATTTTCAGTTTTTACATGCGCCTTGGTATGAACTGTGATGATCTTGGGCCTGTCCTTTTTCAGTCTTTGAAAAACTTTTAAGAACCTTTCTTTTTAAGTTTTAGATCATCTTAGAAAGAACCCTTTTTTGTAGATAGTATAATTTTCCTTTGATTACCAAAATAAATATCCTATTTTATTTCATTGGTCATTTGTTTGATATTCGTCGATTTGCCTACTTTATTATTGCAGGTGGTATTCTTTTTTTTTTTTTTGACACTGCAGCTTTGTCTTATCGACTCATGGCAATTAACTGCTATCTACCTGGCAGTTTTAACATGCGCCTTGGTAATTAGGGTATAAAAGAAGTTTCTTTTCCACAATTCACAAATAAACATGTTTGATATGAACTGTGATGATCTTGGCCCCGTCCTTTTTCAGTCCTTGAAAAACTTTTAAGACCCTGTCTTTTAAATTTTAAATCATCTTAGAAAGAACCTTTTTTTGTAGATAGTATACTTTTCCAATGAAACCCAAAATAAATATCTTATTTTATTTCATTGGTCATTTGTTTGATATTCGTCGATTTGCCAACTTTGTTATTGCAGGTGGTATTGTTTTTTTTTGACACTGCAGCTTTGTCTTATCGACTCAAGCGCCTTGGTAAGAACTATAATATCATGCATTTAATTGTCTGATTGTTTTTTTTTTTCCCATTTAATATGTTTTTTCCTGCCGTGTCTTTTTTCAGGTTTTGAAAAGCTGTTAATAACCTGTGTTTTCGACTCTTAGATCATGTTATCTTCTTTTGCTTACCGAACACAATTCTACTAAAACTATGACGGTATGTCTGCATTTCTGTTATATGTTTGGTAAAAGTTTTTCTGTTTATTTTTTATAAGTTATGTGAGTCCATATATTACTTCTATTAAATTTCAAGTTGTTTGTCCCTGACTATTATACAACTTGATTCATTATTAAAAAGATTATCCTGATTTTCTAATTACAATTATTAGATGCCACTGTTTCAGAAGATCTTTAGTTTGATGTGTAATTTTTTGTTATCTACTAATAATTCGAATAATATAATTTTTTTTTACATTCTATAACAAGTTTATTTCAATTCGAATGCTAGTAGTTTATATTAAATCAAATGGACCTCATGAGTTGGGCTAAGAAATGTGTAAATAGACATACTTGCTAAGAAATTTGAATTTGGTTGATGCTAAAAGGCCATTTTAATTTTAAAAAAACACGAACATTGTAAATAATAAACATCTAATACCAGAAATCTAAACCATATATGATAACACCAATAAATAAATAATACATCAACAAATTAAATAAAAAAAATAGTAAACCATAGAATAAACCAACAATGGCCTAATTAATTATTTCAATCCCATACACTACTAACTCCTACCAGTAGCTAGGGTACGTAATCTATAAAATCGTAGACCAAACATGCCAATAATGTCTATCATCACCACTAATATCTCTATCACAGAAAATCAATATCCCCAAACTAACTAAACCATTACATAATAATTTATTACCATAATAATATCTTCAATGCTGAGGATGCTTGATAATCCTCTGCAGAATAACAGCCCTCGCCCTGCGAATATCCCTGTTGCGAATATCTTCAAAGATTTGGCGCCGTTGCCGAGGATAACAAGTAGGATTCAAGTCGAACTTTTGTACACTCCTTTTAAGATATTTAAATTAAAAACACGAAAGCTTTCTCGCAAGAGTACGAGAAACTTGTAGGGTGGTGAATTTGACTCAAGTCGATTCTCTCGAGGACAACTGTTCAATATCTTGGATGTTTTTCTCAACTAGTTAAATAATATAAATTACATGTACATCGGGGGGTTTTCTTTGAAAAATTGATTTGATCATTAAAACTAAAGCAATATTGAATTTAAAACTAATTAAACTAATTATCTTAAACTAGATTACCAACTAAGATCAACAATTAAACTACTCGAACTTAAGAACTATGAAGTAATAGCAATGAATCTAAAAGCATGAATATAAGAAACTATCATGAAGCAATTGTATCATACGAATCTAAAAACGGAGAGTTAAGCATAAGTCGATCGCATAAATAAGATAGATAAATCCAATATCCAAAATAAATCCAAGCATGAAACAAATTAAGAACTAATTATTTAATTTAGAATTAACTAAGAAATTAACTAGGTAATTAATTAGGAAATTAACTACTAAATTAACTAAGAGTTTAGAATACTTATTGGAACTAGTAAAAACAATAAAAATCTCCAGCTATTCCGGAGTTTAATGTTGATCTTGGGCGAAGATTGAATCCCGAACGTGAAATCGAAGTCTCGGACTCGTCGTTTTTCGATCCTTGATCTCGGTCTTCAAATCTCGTTATAAGATGTGGAAATATGTTTATTCTAAACCCAAATACCCTAAGATGGCGTGTGTCTTCCAAAAATTCGAAATATGAAGGGTATTTATAGATATGTCTTGGGGCACAAGAAACCCTAAAAACGCATTTTTGGGCAGCCACATCGACGTCGCGTCGACTGGGCGGGGGCGTCGACTGACGCGGTCTTGGATCGACGCTTCAGAGAGTTGCGTCGACTTGGCGTCGATAGACGCACTCTTGGATCGACGCTTCAGAGAGTTGTGTCGGCTTGGCGTCGACTGAGCGTCGACCGTCGCGTGCAGGATCCGCGTCGACGTAGCGTCGACGCTTGCGTCAATCGACGCTACTGAGAGTCTGTCTCATTTTTTCGATCTTTTTGCTACTCATTCATCAGAAATATCGTTCTCCACTCTTGAACATCGAACTTCATCTATTTACGCGCTGAACTCTTCCGGTTACTTAGCTGTAAGGTGAAAAACAATGAATAATCACCTATTCTCATCAATTATGATCAAAATACGGTAAAATAAGTTGGAAATATAAAAATACGGAATTAAGCTTAAATCATCCAACTTATACCAAAAACAAACAGAAAAAGAACTAAAAAGCTAATAAAAATAAGGACAATTCTACACTAATCAACTACCCCACGCTTAATTGGGTTGTTCGTCCTCAAACAAACGATAAATTCAAAGTATAACAAGTATGGAAATAAGGTCATGCAAATAGTCATGCCGTGCTACATACATAATTTTTAAAATATAGGTACAAATCACGCAACGTCAAACACTCCACCTTTATTACATCGTCGCTTCATAAACAATTCATGCATCCTCTCAAAAGGGAATATATATGGTGTTCGCTCAAAGGCACTCAAGCATCACTGCATAGGACGTGTATACACTCAAATCATACAAATGCATGCACAATAAACAAGCACGGAAAATCAATCTCTTTTCAATCGCAAATTCAGTGTGTTGTCAAACTAAGAATCGGAAAAGGTCTTTTCGGGTTGTAGTGTAAGGCTCTTTTGATGGGTGTGGAATATATAAGTCGTGTGGCTAACTCACGATCTAACATGATCAATAACTCATTCAACCTATTCTAATCTTGAAGCAATGTGCTTCACCTCGTACAAAAATAAAAAACCTCACTAACACTCATAACGTAGCCTTTAAATTTGGCTATTCCTCAACTCGTAGCTCTAAAACCGACTTGTCGCTCAAACTACTTAAACACAATCGAAGCTCATAATGTGCTTCTTTTTACAATTCAGCTCTTTGCCTTTTAAACATTAGGGCTTCACGCGAAAATAAACAATAAACTCAAGCCTTAAATTAAGCGCGTAGGTAATGACTAACATAATTCAACTTAGCCTCACCATCCTTCTTTTTCTTCTTTTTTTATTTCCCCCTTTATTATTTTTTAATGGGGTCATTTTTTTTCTTTTTCTGATGGTGGTCTTTTATTACAAAAATGCCTAATTAAAATTATAAAACTCTAATAACCAGCAAAATAACGAACTCCTTCCCCACTCTTTTAATGGGTTTTAAGGGTCGACTAAAACACTCAAGGCTATAGGCATGGATAATTTGGTTATGATTGGCTCATTCGAAATTTATAGTGGCTAAAATTTATGTATATGGCCGGAATAGGGTTTTTTCTGCGCCCTTATCCTCATTTTCAAAGTCATCTACACACAGCGGTTTCAAAGAGATATGAAATCAAAACTCATTCAAGTACATGCAATGATGATAATCACTCAGGTTACTCACAGGCTTTTCGCATGAAAAGTTTTGAATTGACGCTGCTTTTTAGGTTTTGTGAAATCAATTGCGTCAAAGTACCATTTTACAATATATAAATAGTAATAAAATTTTTGAAATTTAATGCACTTATACACGCTTAAAGAGAAGAACATCAAATCAAACATAGTTAACTTCGACAGGCAAGCCATACAAACACAATTCAGCGCAGGAATAGCGATCAATCACGTTAGAAATTATGCATTTCAAAACAAAGACATCAAATTGTACTTTCTTTTGAATATAAACCATACTCAACCACTCCCTCCCTAAGAACTTGGCAATCTCCTGATTGTCATAAATATAAAAGAAAATAAGAGCAAGGGAGATAAGAAAACACCCCTAAAAATGCGATAGTCGAATCTCTCCAAAAACGCTTGTGCAATTATCCTTTGTATCGGATCGCGTGATTGGATTGTCTTGAACAAATCTATAAAAAATAAACAAAACAAAACAAACCATGATTGCGATCAATTGCTATGTGCAAGTGCCCGGTGGCACGTCTTTTGGGATTTGAAATGGCCGGATTGCGGCTCAACGTCATAAACGGCTGGGTTGCAGCTCATCAAAAGGTTGCCGGACTGCGGCTAACTTGGGTCGGATTGCGACCTCGATCGACGAAAATTAGACAGCAGACGCTACTAGCGGTAATCTCATCATTATCCCTGATTGTTGCGGCTAGCGTTAGGTTCAGCGGTTGATCGTCATTGTTAACCGCTTGAGTAAAACTAGTGGTAAGGCCTTGCGGTAGCGAGCCACCGCTATATAACCGTTAGTTGTCCAAAATAAGCGGTTTATCGTATTTTTTACATATCAATACACACATAAACGTACCCTTGTAATTGACACAATATAAGAAGACAAAAATAAAATAAAAGAAAATAAAGAAAAGAAAACGAAAACTAACTAACGCTTGGGTTGCATCCCAAGAAGCGCTTGTTTAACGTCGAAAGCTCGACGCAAGTTTCTTGATTAATTCCTAGCTCGTGGTGGGTCCACGAACTCCTTCTTGCTTCTATCTCGTCTCTTCGTATATTTATCCTAATGAGGTTGAAGTCGATGCTTGTGGACTTGGAATCTCGTCTTTATACTCTCATCTTTAATAGTGGCTACTCCATACTCATCCATCTCCTTTATTAAAAATGGTCCGCTCCATGCGACTTTAAAATTGGTTGGATCAAACTTACGATCGGAATTATATAGCACTAGTTGACCAACCTTTAACCTTAAATCATCTAACTCCTTATCAAAACCTCGTTCGAATTCTTCTTCTTCGTTGTCAAATCCTTGCTATATGCCTTTCCCTTGTTCCTTGTACGTTTAAAATTCTTGTAGGGGTCGAGGGAAACACTTCTTGAACGATTATGCGGTGGCTTCGTCTCTTTTCTTGGCTCAAACTTCGAACGATCTCGTTGTGGTCTCAACTCCACTTTTGGCTCATTTTTAGGCACGTCAAACTTCATGGGCAATCCATCATCAAATGCCTCTACATTATCACATAGCTCAATTCCCAGAGAATCCATCAAATGCTCCCCGCTCAAGTGTTTCTTGCCATCCTCATTATCAAACTTGTCAATCGTGCTAATGCTCAGGAGTTCATTCACGCAAGAATCTACTAAATCAATAGTAGAACATTCGTCCTTTACAAATGGTGCAGGAGTCTTGTGAATATTTTGAAGTGAAAACGTCGCTGTTTCGCCTAAGACGGACATAGTCATCCTCCCTTTGTTTACATTGATCACCGTGCGCGTTGTCGACATGAATGGACGTCCTAAAAAAATGGCGTGATCTCGATTCTCGCTTTGTACGTCACCAACGCCCATAATGACAAAATCCACCGGCAAAAATAGCTTGTCTACTTGTACCAAGACATCCTCCACAATCCCCAAGGGTAGCCTTATCGTTCTATCCGCCAATCGTAACCTCATCGTGGTCGGCTTCAACGGTTCTAGGTCAAACTCCTTGTAAATTGAGTGGGGCATCAAATTTATTGCTAGCTCCAAGGTCGAGTATCCCCCTTGCCGTTTGTCCATTCCCGAGAGAAATAGATATGCAAAAACTCCCGGGATACTTCTCTTTGGGTGGCAATGGTTTCTTAAATATATCACTAACTTCTCTTATCAAATCCACATGTTAATTTACAGCCAAATGCCTTTCCCTTGATGCTAGCTCCTTGAAAAACTTCACAAACGTTGGCATTGTCTTTATCACCTCCTGCAGGGGAAGGTTAATATTAACATTTTTCAATAAATTGTACAGCTCCATGAGTTTTTTATTTTCCTAGGCCGGACGTAGGCGACTTGGGAAGGGAACATGATCATAAATGGTCAAATTCTTCGGTGGTGCATTTAAGGAATCGATGAGGTCTTCAGTTGCTGTCGGCCCTAAAATTTTTGGATTTGAAGATTTATGCATTAGATCGGCCGATTTGGTTGCATCTACTTGTGGTTGGGTTTCGGCCTTTTTCTTGTCATTCTCCTTCTCTAGCTCTATGCCGTTATCTACCTCTTTTCCACTTCTCAGGACATGAATAGCTGAGACTTGATCCGTTTGACTTGGAAGCCTATTCTTGTCATTCAACAATGTCACCATGGTTGCTGAGAGTTGTCCTATCATCATATCTAAATGCCTTTGCCCTTGCTGTATAGTCTTAACAAGTTCATCAATCCTTGACTCGACCTTATTTACTTGTGAAGCCAATTGGGTGAGTCCCTCTTGGTTTCTAATTGTTTCAGCCACTTGATTTTGCTGCCAAACCAATAACTGATCATCTATTTGAACTTTAGTAGGCATCTGCCCTTGCGTATGGAAATTATTCTGAGGTGGTGGCAATGGAGCTTATGCATGTGGTGGTGGATATTGCGCTTTGATTCTCTTAGCGGGTTGCTGCCCCTAATTAGAAAAATTCTGGAGGGCATTAACGTCTTCGTGCTGTTCATAGTTGAGCGGGCACATATTGGCTAAATGTTCGGGGGATCCGCATTGGTGACACATCGCAGCAATCTTCCTTGAAGAGGCCTTACTCGCCCGCTCGGCCTTCCAAGCTTCCAATTTCTCATCAAATATCTCCTCGCACTTCACTTTGACTAATTTCCCATCATCTAAATTAGGATCGGGGGTGGAAATCTCATTAACGTTTAATTTACGAGGCCGAGAGTTGGTTTTTCTAGATTTTTTGCTCTGTTTCTCCAATACTTGTTTTGCCTCGCGGGCTGTTAAATCTCCAAAATCTCCTCCTGCTGCTATTTCAACTTGACTTTTCCCTATGGGCGACAAACCATCAAAGAAAAACTGATTAATAATCTCGGGGGAGCATCTATGATGGGGGAATGCTTGTAAAAGTGCTTTGTAACGCTCCCATGTTTCATGATATAATTCTCCCTCCACTTGCTCGAAGTTAGAAATCTGCCTCCAAAGATGCCCCGTTGTTTGTGCTGAATAGTATTGATTGAGGAACTTCTCGCTTATCATCTCACAATCAGTTAATGATCTTGGTTCTAAGGATAGTAACCATGTCTTCGTCTTGTCTTTCATGCTATAGGGGAAACAAATCATTTTCATCTCCTCCCGGTTGAGGCCATTACCCACAAATCTTCCTACTTCATCGATAAAGTAGTTTAAAAACGTTAAAGGGTCTTCATGGGCATTTCCGTGAAAATTCGGAAGTAAATTAAGTTGATGCGGCTTAATCTCCACTTCCCTTGCAGTCGGTCCAAGAACAATAGCAGACCCATAAGGCACAACCTTCGGGCGTGCCAAATCTCATTGTCGAGGTGCTCGGGGGTGTCTCGGTGCTCTCTCTCGATGATAGGCAGCTTCATAATCTCCATTGTAATCTTGGTCATCGAACCATTCATCTACAAACTCTCGTCGAGGGATTGGTTTGTCAGGATAATCGTCACACACTTCCTCATCATGTTGAACGTTCCTTCCTCTAATTCTTTCACTAGTGCAGAAATTGCATATACAGAAGGGTAATTCTGCCTATCCAGAACGCCTTTCTGTACCTTCTGTAGTGACATAGTTCTGGATTAGCAGACTTTCCAGAACGCCTTTTTTTACCCTTCTGGATTGGCAGACTTTCTAGAAGGGTAAAAAAAAAACTGTTCTAAAAAATAATTTTTCTGTTCTAGAATGGTACCATCCTATACTTATCCGCCACTTTCCAGATCAGTTTTTTCAAATACCGTTCTGGAATGTCCAACTTTCCAGAATGGTATTTTCAAATACCGTTCTGAAAAGTCTCTCTTTCCAGAACGGCATTTGAAAATACCGTTCTAGAAAGTCGCACTTTTCAGAACGGTATTTTAAAAAAATCGTTCTGGAAAGTATAACTTACCAGAACGGTATTTGAAAATACCGTTCTAAAAGTGCGACTTTCCAGAACGGTATTTGAAAATACCGTTCTGGTAAGTTATACTTTCCAGAACGGTTTTTGGAAAATAATGTTCTGGAAAGTGCTACTTTCCAGATCGGTTTAAAAATAACGATCTGGAAAGTTATACCTTTCAGAACGGTATTTTCAAAATACCGTTCTGGATAATAATACTTTCCAGAACATCTTTTCTAAAAACCGTTCTAGAAATTGTCACATACCAGAACGATATTTCAAAAATATTTTTTGGAAGTTTTGTCTTTTAGAACATCATTTTTAGTATGCGTTCTAGTATAAACACACTTTTATAACGTCAGGTTCAGAAAATTTGAGTTTCTATACCGCTTTCATCAAATGTAAAACGTTTCAAATATAAAATACTATTAAAACATCAAATACTCATTGAAATTATAAGTGACCAAATACAAAAACTCAATCCCTTCAAAGCACCCAAAAACAACAACAAAAATACAATATTCATCAAGTGTTCAAAACCAAAACCACTCACAATGGCCTTGAAAAATCTTAGCCTTCGCTCTTCATCATCTTCACACCAAGCACGAAGAGTCGAACAGTTGTGACATGATGGATCACGTACCTGAGTGGCAGCAAAAWTTGTTTCATATTATTATTCCTTCATTTTATATAATCTTTACTAATAAAATGAAAAATAGAAGTACCCATGACTTTAAATTAGAATGGACCATACCAAATTCCAAGACAGGTTCGTTGGGCATGCATTGTATGCGTAAACCAATTAGACCTGCATCACCTACATCAAAACTCTCCCCATCATAATAAATAAGTGGGTTGATTACAGAAAATGCCCCATACGTAAACCAATATTTACGCATGCATGCATTTTTTTTACCTTCGAGGCGGATATCGCCTGACCGTGCAAGGCTATGCACATGGCTAGCAGATTTTAGGGAGGATATATAACCCGCATTCTTGGTTTGCACTTTCCCGTTAGAAGCATTGATTAAAAGTGCTTCAAGGTTCAGATCGTGCAATTTACGACTCTTTAAATCCTTTCCTAAAGCAAAAGCTAAAGCTTCATCAATTTTGGCACTAGATAAAACAGAGTTAATTCTTTCTGTAGCAGATAAGGCTCCACGAAGATCACCAAAGGTGTTCACCACCTTAAAAAATGTTATGATTAAAAATCAGAATAAAAGAGAGAGAGAGAGAGAGAGTACTCACAGCAAATGTTTTATCATTGACAAAAAAAATAAACATGTCCACATTCGGTTTTATACGACCCTGTGCAAGCAAATCATATCTCGATTCTCAACGTCTATGATTTTTCACGTGTACCCAGCTGCCCCAAGTGTGTACACCTCTTGAATTTAGCCTAAATACATAAAAACTGAAGAAAAAAAATCTTTATAATTCCAAGAACACCCCACGAGGTGTGTGTTTGTTTAAAACAATAAAGTGCAATTCGTAGAGTAGTAACGTATCTCAAGGGTATCTAAAATCTTGAAAGATAACTGGGCTTTTACATTATTAGGCTAAACTTCAAGGGTAGTATTTGCAATTATCCTAAAAAATTTCAAGAACTCAGTTTTTCATGTGTACCCATCTGCCCGATGTTTGTAAAATTAGAAAAACTACCACCTTGAAGTTAGCCTTAACACATAAAAATCCAAATAATCTTTTAAAACTGCAAAATCACCCCTGTGGTTTTTCCATAATTARGCTAAACTTCAAGGTAGTTTTTATAATTATCAAAAATATATACTCTAAGAATTCTTGCGTACCCATCGGCCTGACGTGTGGACAGGCCCATATCCTTGAATAGCAGTGTACTCGTTAAAGTACTGAGGCACCGACAAGCCCAAGAAAATCGAAAACCCTAATATGAACTTGATCCTAACACTGTTCAGATTACAGAACTGAAGAAAACTCAAACCAGCACCGCCTGCATATATATTCGAAATCGAAAATTAAGTTGAAAACACTCGAAATGAATGTGAGAGCAAATTTAAAAGATTTTAGTCGGATCAATTATACACACCAACGTAGGCAAAGAAGAGGCAATACAAAGCGGCCACAATAGGTGATGGAATGGAAGCAAAAATGGCTCCAAATTTCCCTGTAAACGTGATTATTGAGATTTATATGCGAAAAAAATGCAATTTATCAAACAGGATATATATATAATAGGGAACAAATTTTTTTTTACCAAGAACGGAAGAGAAAAGCATGAATCCAGCAGGTATTTGTACTACTCTTCGACTGCCGACACGAGTCAGTGCTAATAGGCCAGCATTTTCACTACAAAGGAGTGGAGAAAATTTTGTATGTTATGAAATAATTAAATTATTAAAAYAAATAAACATATTCCCAAATCGAATATTAGGCTCTTACATAGATACAGATGATCCATTACCCGTCCCGAACAATCCGGATAACAGGATAGCAATGCCCTGGTATATGTCCAAAGGCAAAAACACATTTATCTRGAATATTCATTCTATTTAAAGAAAATTGTTAACAAACTAACTAACCCTAACTGGAGGGGAGAAATGGTATGACAAAAATTATTTGAAAATAGGCCTTAATTATTCGAAAAAAAACTTATTTTACAAAATTTATTTGAAAATAGCTCAGTTAGGAAAAAATTAAACCTTTAATCCTGTTTTATCTGACAAGCATAAGCACTGATAATTATATTAGTTGTCAAGACGAATACGTAACCAATAGGTAATTAGTTATATAAGTATTAGAAAAAATGTCAATGAAATGACTATTCGTTCACTTGTGAACTTCGTTTACCTGCCATCCCACACCACGGCTCAGAATAGATGGGGGCAAAGGGGTTGCACTGGCATATCGAGACACAGCGATAAAGCCACCAGTCGACTGCATTTAACATCAAGAATATGATTAAAATAAGAAAATAGAATATGTTGAAGTCCTAAAAATTAGCAAAATATAAATTTCATGTATGACAAGAAATTTTCTAGAGGTTGGATTACAAAGGGGAAGCCAAATTAACACTGCTTTCCGTTCTTTGAACCCCACCCCCCACCCACCCAAAAAAAAAATTACACAAGGCTTAATAAAGTGGATGAAAAAATAATAATAAATAAATCACTTCCTCAAGGCAATCTCTTTTAAGCATAATAATCCAACATCTTATACTCACATTTCATTATGATAATTAACGCTTTCGCAGAGTGAATGAAAAACTAGTTTACGCATAAAAATAATGTGAAAATAAACCTCGACAAGAGCGATAAATGCAGCCATCATCATGGCAAAAGCTTCACCAGCATCAAAAGAAGGAGCTCCCCATAGAAAAGGATAAGGTACTCTTATCCTACATGTTCCCATATCCCAACACGCCCCTTGTATATAGGAGCATATTACGTATTTAGCTTACCATGGAGCAGCGTTAATAAGCCCAGAACGATCGGTTCTGCAGCTTATTTGGGTATTAGGTGGCTTTCCACTATAGGCCCCACCCACAGTAAGTAGATGGGCATAGATCCACACGATCACCACAGAGAATATAACTGCAAATTGGTCAAAGATGTTTTTTCCCGAACGTATCAGATGGGCCAATTATCTTAATTCTCATATCTAAGTTTTATATACTGAAATATACATGATGTCAGCATTAGGTTTGTATAAAGTGGGGAAAAATTGTGAAGATAGAGAAAGTAGACCAACCGGCTAAGGTTAGGATCATCAACTTTTCCAAGTGTAGCAACAACACCAAGCACATCTGTAGTCAATGAATAGCCAGAAGCCTGAGCTTCAGGGTTAGCTTTCATCTTACACAAAATGGCTACTACAGAATTCTCGTACTTGTGAATATGCTGAAGTATTTCTCCCACGCTGTCCCAGAGACAGGCTCTCCATTTTCCTTTTTAGGGATACTACTTGTATGATACTTCCCAATAGCAACTGGAAGTTCAAGTATGGATAGAAAAAAAAACAAGTAAAGATTTATCACTCGAAATGTAATTACAATTTTACAAAAAATGAGACATATCTAGCAGTCAATTAAGGGAAAGTTTTATACATACGACTGAAATATGTCAGAAATTCTGTTATTGTAGGCAACAGAGCAATGAAAAGAAAATTGAAAATTCAGATACCTCGCATATCAAGAATCGAGTCCTCTAACTTATTCTTCAGACTCTTCAAGTATTTGATATTATCCTCATGATGTTTAATCTTTTCACCAAATTCCTGCAGATCATCCTGATTTTTCTGCAACAATTACATCAACTTGTGTCATTATCTTCCCAAGATCTGTACTAAGAGAGGTTCCGATAACAGAAGCAAGTAATCCTTTCATTCAAAAAAACAAGATAGCAACCGATATCGAACACACTCATACGCACGATCACAAAGGAAAATTAAGTGACAAACCTGAGAGKAGTTCATCTTTGCCTGAGTGGGCTTACTAATCGATCCATTTGGTATCTCTTCTTTTGGAAATGGAAGATTTTTTCCAGCATGCTTTAGTGCTGCTGATAGGTCAGATAACACCAACGCACTGCGTCAACTCTTTTGAATGCGTAGGGTATATCGACAACTGCTTTCAAGAATCTCTCAGCAGCCCCAAGCTTGGTCGGAGAATCATCCTCTTCCTTGTACTGAAGAAGCTTCCGTTCCTCTTCCTTACTTGGAGCCATATTCAATAAACTCTCCAGAAGCTCCGTACCAAGAATATCCACATTCCCTGTGTTCAAGGTCCAAATAGATATAAATAAATGTTTTAAAATATTATGTCGAATAACATTTGGAACAATTAATAATATAATTTGTAACAAATACAAAGACATTTTTTTATTTTTTTATTTTTTGAATACAAAGACATTTATAGGCATAGAATCTCAGGAAAAAAAGGATGGTGTTCGTAAAATACCTTCCAAAATACCTTCACAAACTTCGTCTACAGTGACATGGAGTGCTTTCAATAGGATTGAAATATTTTGAGCCTTTTTTGGATCAAAATACCGTTCTAAAAAGTGCTGTCCAGAACAGTTTTAAAAATACCCTTCTGGATAGACTTTTTTGTCTGTTCTAGAATGCAGTTTCTGCACTAGTGTTTGTCTTAGTTGTAGATGGGCCCGATTGTTTGGTGTTTGATTGTGACCTTCAAAGTATCGCGGTTCGCTTCCATACTCTCCCCCACGTCTTCGTGGAGGTTGTAAAGGTAACTCATTGTTTAATGAGTCGAACAACTCATTGTGATCGTCCTCATGATTCGCTCTTCTAACCATATTTTCGGGAATTTCATCGCACACGATATCAGTAGCTATGGAAGAAACGCTTTTGGGAACGAAAACGGGTCTTGGTCTTGCTGGATTTGCACGATGGTTGTCGTCAAATAATGGTGCAAGATCGCGTTGAAGTGATCGTCTACCTTGCATAAACTCGACAACAAATCAACGTACTAAATGGCAAAAATCCAACCCTGTGCAATTATACAAATAACGACTAAAAAGAAAATAAAATGAAAAACATCCTTGAATCTTACTTGTTATCCCCGGCAACGGCGCCAAATTTTTTATTCAAACTTTTGTGCACCCTTTTAAAGATATTTAAATTAAAAACATGCAATCTTGCTCGCAAGAGTACGAGGAACTTGTAGGGTGGTGAGTTTGACTCAAGTTGATTCTCTCGAGGAAACTGTTCGGTATCTTGGATGTTTTTCTCAATTAGATAAATAATATAAATTACATGTACATCGGGGTGTTTTTTTGAAGAATTGATTTGATCATTAAAACTAAAGCAATATTGAATTTAAAACTAATTAAACTAATTATCTTAAACTAGATTACCAACTAAGAGCAACAATTAAACTACTCGAACTTAAGAACTATGAAGTAATAGCAATGAATCAAAAAGCATGAATATAAGAAACTACCATGAAGCAATTGTATCATACGAATCTAAAAACGGAGAGTTAAGCATAAATCAATCGCATAAATAACCTAGATAAATCCAATATCCAAAATAAATCCAAGCATGAAACAAATTAAGAACTAATTATTTAATCTAGAATTAACTAAGCAATTAACTAGGAAATTAACTACGAAATTAACTAATTGTTTAGAATACTTATTTGAACTAGTAAAAACAATGAAAATCTCCAGATATTCCGGAGTTTAATATTGATCTTGGGCGAAGATTGAATCCCGAACGTGAAATCGAAGCCTCGGACTCGTCGTTCTTCGATCCTTGATCTCGGTCTTCAAATCTCGTTATAAGATGTGGAAATATGTTTATTCTAATCCCAAATACCCTAAGATGGCGTGTGTCTTCCAAAATCCAAAATATGAAGGGTATTTATAGATATAGCATGTCTTGGCGCACAAGAAACCCTAAAAACGCATTTCTGGGCAGCCACGTCGACTGACGCGGTCTTGGATCGACGCTTCAGAGAGTTGCGTCGACTTGGCATCGACAGACGCACTCTTGGATCGACGCTTTAGAGAGTTGTGTCGGCTTGGCGTCGACTGAGCAATGACCGTCGCGTGCAGGATCCGCGTCGACGTAGCGTCGGCGCTTGCGTCGATCGATGCTACTGAGAGTCTGTATCATTTTTTCGATCTTTCGGCTACTCGTTCACCGGAAAGCTCGTTCTCCACTCTTGAACATCGAACTTCATATATCTACGCGCTGAACTCTTCCAGTTACTTAGCTGTAAGGTGAAAAACAATGAATAATCACCTATTCTCATCAATTATGATCAAAATACGGTAAAATTAGCTGGAAATATAAAAATATAGAATTAAGCTTAAAGCACCCAACTTATACCAAAAACAAACAGAAAATGAACTAAAAACCTAATAAAAATAAGGACAATTCTACGCTACTCACACCTCCATAACGTGGAACACTACCATTACCGTTAGGATATCTATTCGGAGCATGAGTGAAACTATAAGCGGGAGGAACTCCAGACGGCTGGGATTCAGATTTTGCATGTTCGAAAATTGGTTAGGAGCACCATAACCCCCATACGGACCATTTGGATCCATAAACCCGCTATACCTAACATGGTTTGCACCATACCCTCCCATGTTGGGGTGACCGTTGACGTTTCCACCATGCCCTCCCAGGTTGCCAAAATCGGTACCAATCATCCCATTCCCAACATGGTTTGCACTATGCCCTCCCATGTTAGGAATATAAACCATATTTCCATGAGTATTAGAAATGAAAGGATTAGAAGGGTTAAGAAAGGGTGCGGTACCTTTGTGTAGGCCCATGGCGTGTCCATGTGTGGTAAAACCACTCCCTTGATTTCTGGAAGCTTGGACGTGAGGGCTTGATGGTTTGGAATTTGAAGGCCCGGGCTTGTCGATTGGGAGGATGGATCGACATGAACCACGGGCTCAGGATCAACAGAGCTTTGAGGAGAACGGGTCCATGGAGACTCCTCGTTGGAATTGAGAAACGAGCCAGTATTTGGAAGAGTATGTGCCATGTCTTGAGTAGTATCCAAGGGATGTCGTAAACGCCTTAATCTCTCTGGGTTCGAAATATAAGGAGCCAAATTATTTCCAAGTGTTCGACGACCTTGCATACACTCAATAAAAACGTCAAATACAAAAGAAAGCTAGAAACACAAAGAAACTATAAGCAAATCGAAAACCTTAACCAAGCCGAGTCACAACGGCGCCATTTTGTTTGTAGAGTTTTAGTGGTGATGAAAATATAGGGTTCTTGTGGCTCGGTATTATCGGAGTTCGATTGCTTATAGAGATCAATGTATTTTTAGCTTGAGAAGATAGAGGAAAAATGAAAATAAATGGAAAATAAAGCAATTAAACCAATTAAAAGCAGTTAAAATGAAGATCTATGAAAACTAAAGTGAGTATTTAGTATGCCTCGATCGTATGCCCAATTGAAAATGCAAGCAATAATGAAAATAAGCAAGAAAAAGCAAGGAAACTATAAGGTACAAGCATGAAAGCCTAAAGTACTATGCACATGATCATGAAATTTCAAAAATGCAAATTAAAAAAAATTGAAAGCACCAATAGAAAGAGCAACAAAAGTCGACATGAATGTTTAAATATTTACGAAAAATAATAAGAAACGAAGAGTAGATCTAAGATTCAACATAAAACCATACTGAAAATTAAATTCAAAATAGAGCATATGAAATACTCAAAATAAAAATGATCAAGGACTCGATCTATGATCTTGGTGTGTCACTCACCAAGATTTCATATCTAATTCACAAGATCTAACAATTAATCTAAGAGTTAAGACAAAAATCATAAAATGAAGAACAAGCATGAAATTAAAGAACAAGCATGAAATTGAAAGAAAGCTTACTTGAATTAAAGGAAGGAATAACAAACTTGAATGGAACTGCAACAAAATAAAACCCAAGTGCTTGAAATTAAAACCTAAGAAATAGAGAGAGAAGTTAAATCCAAACTCATGCAATAGTTGGGAGAATGAGAGCTCGTTTACAAAATGAGAGTTGTCACCTATTTATACTAGGTCTAATCTGGGTTAAATTGGTCAAATTGGCCTTTAAGGCTTGGATTTCCTGGGTTTGACCAAGTTTGACCCAAAATGGCCTTCCTAGACACTTGGCTCAACCCTAGGCTTGATTTTGCTCGATTTGGCTTGAGGTGGCTCGGCATTGGCTGAGCCTGGGCGCGCTTGATGCGGGCGCATATCTTGGCGTGGCCTGGCGACGCTGGGCACAGAAGTTGGCGACGGAATGGGCGTGAGTTTGGCGTGGGCAGGCGCGCATTTTGGCGTCGGGCGTGGCGTGGAAGTTGACACGGTCTGGTGCTACTTGGCGTGGGCACTAGCTTGCGGGCGGGATCGTGCGGGAGCTACTGAGCCTAGCGCGCGGCGTGCTGGGTAGGAGTGCACAGGCGCTCGGGAGATGCCAAGACTGGCGCGCGGGCATTGATATTGGCATGCCTTAGTGTGCCATGCCTTGGTGTGAGTCTTGGCTTGCCTAGGCACGCCTTGGCTAACATTCCAGAATGTTTGCCATTTTGGAACTTGCTCTTGGCACCGATTTTGGCACGTATTGGCACGACTTGGCTTGAATTTTTTGTCCCCAATGTCTTTATCTGTAAAAATAGGAATTTTGATCATAAAAACCAAAGAATTATGCCAAACCTCAAATTAATTGAACCCAAGTAAAAAATAAAAAATAAACACAAAAAACACTAAACAAGGAAAATAACCTAGAAAACTAACTAATCGACTCAAAAACTAATATAGACAACATTAAACCCTACTCAAAAATTCGATTCATGGTTTTGAAATGAATCAACGGGTTCATGGCTCGGTATTATCGGAATTCGATTCGATTGAAGGTTTCAATGTGTTTCAAGCTTAGAAAAATAAAGAGAAAATGAAAATAGAGCAATTAAAATAGCTAAACTAAACTAGAAAATGAAATTGCAAATTGGTAGGATGCCTCGGTCGTGTGCCTTAATTGAAAATGKAAGCAATAATGAAAATAAGCAAGAAAATGCAATGTTTCACCGAGTACAAGCATGCAAGRACAAGGTACAACTATGCATAAAATCCTAAATAATGCAAATTAGCAAAAATTGAAAGCACGAATGGATAGAGCAATGAAAATGGACGGGAAAGTTTAAAACTTTAAAGAAAATAACAAGCAACAAAGTCTAGATCTAGGATTTAAGCTAAAACTATGCATGAAAATAAAAATCAAAATAAAGCATAGGAAAAACTCAAAATCAAGATGATCCAAGAGCCGATCTATGATCTAGATGTGTCACTCATCTAGATTCCATAGCCAATTCATAAGTTCTAACATGAATTCAAGGTGCTAAGAGAAAAAGCATAAAAAAGCATGAAATGAAGAACAAGCATGGAATTAAAGCATAAAACATGAAATTGAAGGGAACTTACTTGAATTAAGAAATGAAACAAAGCTTGAATGAAATTGCATCAAAAGTAACAATCCAAAGGAGTATTTGGATTCTTCTTAGGCTTACAAACCCAAGGAGGTGCTTGAAATTAAATCTAATCTAGAAAAGGAAATTACATCAAAGCTTGAAATTGAATCTAAAACCTAAGAGAGAGAAATTAGATCTTAAAAACTAGAGAGATGATTTTTAATCCCAAACCCATGCTTGGGTTGGGAGAAAATGAGAGGTGTCTTACAAAATGAAAGGAAGTCTACTATTTATATTACATTTAATTGGGTTTAAATGGGCCAAAATAGCCTTAGAGGCTTAAAATTCCCGGGTTTGACCAAGTTTGACCCGGAGGCACCTTCCTAGACCCTTGGCTAGCTTTTTGGCACATTTTGGCTCGATATGGCTCGAGATGGCTCGACCATGGCTCGATGTGGCTCGGCCATGGCCGAGCCTGGGCGCAGGTGGCCGGCAGCCTGGGCCTGGGCGTGGCGCTGGGCCTGAGCTAGGCGCTGGGCGAAGCTTGGCGCGAGGGTTGGCGAGCCAGGGCGAGGACTGGCGAGGGTTGGCGATGCTGGGCGCTGTGTGGCGCGAGTGAGCGCGAGGCAAGGGAGGGCTGGCGAGCGCTGCGCGCAGGCGCTGGCGGATGCGCGGGAGCTGTGCGCGCGGGCGCTGGCGAGAGGCTGCGCGCAGGCAGAGATTGCGCGCGCGGGCGCGCGCGGCGCTGCCTGGAGATGCTGGGCGCGTGCGTGTGCTGCCGGGCGGGATGGCGCGAGCGGGCGCGCGGCGGGGCGCCGGGTGGCGCGTGAGGGGCGGCGAGACTAGGCCAGCATTCCAGAATGTTTGGGCATTTTTGAGCCTCTCTTGGCCTGAATTTTGGTCCTCAATGCCTCCAGCCTATAAATAGTGATTTTAAAGCATAAAAACCCAAGATTTCACACAAACCTCAAGGTAATCGAACCATTTAAACCAAATTAAATATAAAATTAACAAGAAACACGAAAAAACAATAAAAAGAAAACGTGAAAACCTAACGAAAAACGACTCAAAACTACTAAAATCAATATAAAAATCTAATTAAAAACACGAGACAAACACACAATTACATGCAAAACAACTACCCCACACTTATCGGTTTGTTCGTCCTCGAACAACGAAAAGAATCGAGAGTGTACATGCAATGAACATTATGTAAAAAAAAAAATCCTTGTGCTTATCCTTATTAATATGATGATAAGTATCAACATAAACTCGCTATCGTCAAGCATTGCTCGTATTACTCTTTCTCAAATGCAAGCCAAATCGATGACTTCCTCACAAATGGAATTTTGAGGGTATTCGCTCAATTCGCTCAAGTGTTTGATATGGACGTGTTTACGCTCGAATCGGACAATGCATGCACCTCGTCAAGATTTCACAAATCGGACGCTCAAAATTGCTCATAGTACATGACCAAACAAGAATCGAAAGAGGTCTTTATTATGGGTTGTAATGTTGGCTCTTTGGTAAGGTATGGAATATATGGATATAGTGGCTAACACACGATCAAACGCGATCAATAACACACAAAATCCTAACTTTCTAAAACCCGAAGCTTATGATCGCTTCACCTTTCCCAATTTACCAAACTTTCATTCGAAACCCCTTTCATCTATTCACACACTTTCCCGACTTTTATTTTCACAACACTTAGAAGCTTTTTGAATTTGCTTCTTTTCACTCAACTTAGCCTTTGAATTAGGCTTTATACTTGAACGCACGCTTTATCACTTTTCGTGATTTGTGTTGGAGTATTATTCTCTTTTTTTTTTTTTTTTTTTTGTATAAGCAACTCAAAACCCAAACCCCACACTTTATTTCCCACACATCTCTCATTAGATAATAACACACTCTCTTGCCTCACTAACATGAAGATATAAGAGCTAAAATCGAGCTCGGCTAACAAGAAACAAGATAGAGGCTCAAGGGGGCTCATTTGGGATTTTAAAGTGGCTTAAATATATGAATATGGCCGGAACAAGGGTGATATATGTGCCTCGAGGTCATTTTCAAATTCAATCATGTACGAGCAAAGTCAAACCTCCTCAATGCAATTTCCATATAAATGCAAGCAAGTCGATAAATCACACAAGGCTACTCACTAGTTTGCACTGAATTTGGGAGCGAAGTCAAAAGAGCTTTTAGAGTTTTGCAATCTTTTCACGAGAAAATTTTGATTATATATATATAGGCTAGTTTGGACGAAGCACAAAAATTCAACCCRTCACACAAGAGGCCATAAACATGCAAAAACCCGACAAGTAAACTATTCAAACTTCCAAGCACGTGGAGTTGTTCAAACATGTAATCGAGACACAAAAGACAGAAAAAATCGACTTAACCATATAAAAGCGCAAATAGTAAGCGTCACTTCGCCAAGAATGCGTCACTTCGCCAAGGCTCGAGTTAAGAACAACAAAACATGCTTTTCGACACTCGGACCCTAACCACCTACCCACCCCACACTTAAACCACGCATTACCCACATTTTAATGAGAACCAAGTAAAAGGAGGGTGAATAGAAACTTCCTTAATCGAGCGAGTTTGAGTCGAGCTCGGTAGGGTCCACCTAAGCATCTAAGCAATCCAAGCGAAAATCGAGCATGGCTAGTAACTCCCGGCTTCACGATCGCTATCAATCTTATCAAATCGCCCAATGGTTGGAGTCGAAAAACAAAACCTAGAAAAGAAAATCACTCAAAATCAAAAACACAAGGAAATATGTACATGAATCTTAACAAAATATTTTTTTTTATTTTTTCAACTTTTCAAATGTTTTTTGGATTTTTGAATTTTTGAATGTTTTTGGGTTTTTCAATAAAAGAAAGAAAGAACGAAATAAACGAAGAAGACTTGGGTTGCCTCCCAAGAAGCGCTTGTTTTACMTCACTAGCTTGACGAACTCCCTTTCATATTATGGTGGAAAGATCACGGGAYGGTCCACCAATACAATCTCCTCCTTGTCAGGAGGATCCACTCGTTGGAACGTTCCTGGCGCATTGCATAGCTCAAATAAGATCCGCCAAAAAGCAAACGTTCCAAGCGGACAATCAAAACTCATCTTGGCTCGGTCCTCGGGTGGAATGGTGGTTTTGTAGTGGCCCGATGACTCAATTAGGAAGTGAAAAGAATAGTGGCCGGTTAGTGTTTTCATCGGGCCAATAGGAGTCGTCATGGGTCGATTCTCGGGTGGAATTGTTGTTTTGAAGTGACCCGATGACTCATCCCAAAAGCAAAAAGAGTAATGGCCGGGTATATTTTCCAAAACGTGGTCGAGCAACGGGGGAGGGAAACGATCGGTCTTGGTAGCCATATTTAACTTTTCAAATTCGATCAACATCCTCCATCCCGTTTTATCCCTCGGGGCCATCCACTTTCCTTTCTTGTCCTCGATCCTCCTCTCGTCGTCCACAAACTCCTTGAAATTTGGAGTCAAATGCCTTTGAAATTCTTGAGGTGGTGTGGCATCATCCTCCAAAACAAGTTTATGCAAGTAAGCCCAAGGACTAGCTCCCTTTATCACTCCGGGTTTCCAACCAATATCCCCCTTGAGAACTTTAAGAATATCAACCGACCTCTCCTCTTCACCTCGGGTCGAGCTAGCCAAGATGGTAATCGACTTGCACTCCTCCTCTTTCTCGAGATAATCATCAAGTCTTCCCATATTATCCTCTATAATCTCCACTCCAAGCAAATCCTCAAATTTCTCAACGGAGTCGACTCTCAACCCACCATCAACAATCTCTACCCCAAGAAGATCCTCAAACTCTCCAATCTTCTCATCAATGATCGCCATCTCCCCCTTTAGAAAGTCGTTGTTGCCCTCAACAACCCATAAAACATCTTTGTCACACAAGTCTTGGGTACGTTGGAGCACAATGGATTTATCATGTATAACAATGGGCTCGACAACCTCGCAACAATCCTCAATATCAACGTCCGGGCCAATCTCCCCCTCATGGTACATATCCTCCATATAAGATTGTTCGATCGACCCTTGGGCCACGTCCATACATAAGTAAACCTCGAAGGGGAAGCTTGATGGATAGGGTATAGGAGCATCCCGAATATTCTTTGCAAGATGGGGGAGGGTAGAATCGGGAAGAGTAAGAGTACTCGCAATAGAAACCACCTCTACCTCGGACGGTTGTACAAGCTCATTATCAACCACCCCACACTTATCGATGATTGTGATCACAAGAGGATGCGAAGGTTGACTTGGCAATATTTCGTTCTCATTAGCTTCAATTAGCACGGCCAAATCACTCTCCATTTTCCCAAGTGTCGTGTGCAAATTGTCGTTCGTAGTTTCAATAGAAACAAGCCGAGCCTCAATTGAGGCCAACATAGTGGTCAATGAATTAATGTCCAAGAGAGTTGGGTCGGGGGGTGGAATAGGAGCATGCATCGGAATATCGAGGTCGGGAGGGGCATTTTGGTCATTGGAGCTCAAACCGCCGAAGTACGCATACGGATAGGGATCATGAGTGCTATTGGTGGCATCAAATTGGGCATAATCGATATTGGAAGTGAGAGAACCATCATGTAGACTGGGATTCGGGCTCGGCATATCCGGATAATTTTGTGGAGCACCATAGCCATAAGAGCCGGGAGTTGGGGTGTGCATGTTCGGATAGGCGTAAGGAGCTTGCACGTTCGGGTAGGAATTTGGAGCTCCATAACCACCCAAGGAACCACTCACGCCCGAGAAACTATCAAACCCGACATGGTTTGCACCATGCCCTCCCATGCCGGGTTGCCCATATCCATATCCACTATTGGCAACGTGGTTTGCACCATGCCCTCCCACGTTGCCATACCCATTATACAATGTCT
>BMAC01000746.1:42385-59214 GCA_014905375.1 Phtheirospermum japonicum
GGCTGTAGTGGAAAGTGAGGAGGTGTTATCTTCGGGGCCTACGATGGCACTTGGATTGTCGAGCTTACCTGCTTTAGTCGAGGAAGAAGTAGTTGTGACAGCCTTGGAGGATGTGGAGTTAATCGAGCCTCGTTTGCCACCACCCGAGGTTTTATTACCACTTGAACAAGAGGAGGTGGAAGAGGACGAGAAAAATGTTCTGGGTTCTACTCTCTCGTGCCCATCTACGACTATTTCTAAAGTCGAACCAAAGGAGACGATGGTTGGGGAGACGGAGAAGCACGTCGACACGTTTTGGGAAGATCACGTCTGGGTGATCGACTACTCGCGCTTACGACCACCAAAGCAAGCCCACGTTCCTGATGTCTCAATCTTCCGGCTTGCCCGACGCGCCCGCCTTGGTGAACCAGATCACCCGGTGTGTCTGCTCGAGAACACCAAGGCGTGGCATGATCGACACATGTTCTTGGATCCTGGATAACATTTTCGTATAATCATCGAGCGAACGACGTAAACCAAACGCGCTACGTGGGAGGCAACCCACGACTTTCTAACCCTCTTCTTGTTTTTCTTTTGATGTAGTGTACATATTATCTTTAAATAGTGTTAATGGTGTTTTTGGGTTTGTGTAGGTTCAGCCATGGAGTCTTGGGACAAAAGAGGATCGAAAATGGAGGTTGGCTGCTGAAATGCAGTCGATCGCCTGAATACCTAGTCGATCGACTGGTATGTAGTCGATCGACTGCCCAATCGACTGGTGGTTCAACATCGACTGGATTCCAGGCAATTCTGAACTTTTGGCATGAGCAGTCGATCGATTGTCGGCTGTCGATCGACTGCGGTCGATCGACCGAATAGGGCAGTCGACCGACTGCCCAAGAACCCTAATCTTCAATTTTATTCTCAAAATGCAAAACAAAATTAAAAAAATGAAAAAATAAAAAAAAATCCAAACAAATAAAAAAAATTCAAAAATTAAAAATATTTTTGTTTTTGTACATAGTTCGTTTTTGTGCACGTTTTTCCACCTTGCCAAACCATGTAGATATCTTGTTGCTTACCTCGGTTCCCGGCAATGACCTTTGCACAACCACGACGACACGAGCCCGGAAATAGGAGCGTTTTCTTTACCCTACAACTTTTTACCGCTTTTCTTAAGCTTAATTACGCAATGAGGACATTGCTAGGTTTTAAGTGTGGGGTGGTTAGAATCGTCCTAGGTTTTTAATTTCATCGTGTGCTTGCTTGTTTTAGTTTGAGAAACATGTGTGATTTTGTTGCTTGGACCCTTGGCGAAGTGACGCGGTTTTTGATGATTTGTTAAGATGTTTAGATTTTCGATCGAATTTAGTGGATTTAGGTGGTTTAAGTTGTTGGGATCCCCGTTCGGTTTTAGCTTCGTGCTATCCTTGTGCTCGTTTGGAACTAGTGCCTCGACTAGCCCTCGTCATTAAACACTCTCTATAGGATTTTGTTGTAATTTGGAATCATCAATTGCTCCACGTGCTCGTTCGAGAAATTTGAAAGTTGCTAGTAGCAACGGATGATCGGAGTCGTTGATAATTTTGTATTTTCATATTTTTATTCAAGTATCTCTCTAAAAAAAAGAAAAGAAAAAGAAAAAGAAAAAAATAATAATAATAATACGAAAAGAGAGGAATAATCAAGGATACGTTATAAATCCTTGAAGTTATTGTGTAGCACGTTTTCTATTTTTAGTATACTTTTGTAAAGAGAAGTGTTGATGATCTTGGCTAGTCGGGAGTCGATTAACGGTTCGAGCGTGGATAGACCTTAGCCGGGGCAAGGACGGGGAGACCGACTTGTTGGATCGTTTAAGTCCTTTTAGGTTTCGGAAGTCGATCTAAATTACCTTAGAAAATCACATTGTCGTCCTTTTAGCCAAAGCTAACAAACAACGTAGCGTACGACGTCTCGAACTATTTTTGTGCATTAGCCTAGGGTTGGTCGGGGGTAGTTTTGTACATATACGTTAGTTTTGCTTGAGGACAAGCAACCATTCTAAGTGTGGGGTGGTTGATTTGCATCTTTTTGTACATATTTTCATTATCTTTTTTGCTTCACGTTGCGTGTTTTTCGCTTGCTTTTTGGTGATTTAGGAGTCGGGTTGGCCGTTTTTCGAATTTCTAGATTTTCTTAGTTTTTGTACGTTTTGTTATTAGTTTTCATAGTTTTTCACTATTTCGTTTTTCTATTGGCCGTAGGACGTCCAAGCGGGGCCCGCGCTCATTTGGGATCGTGGATACTCGACTCGGGAATGAACGGACGAAACAAGGAAGCGCATGGACGTGGTTCGATAAACCGGCGGACGTGAAAAGAACGAGGAATCGAGCCGGGTGCAGTAGTCCAGTCGACAGACTGGAGTTCAGTCGATCGACTGCCCTTCTAGTCGATCGACTGGAACTCCAAAATCGACTGAATTCCAGGGCTTTTGGCCGTTTTTGAGCATGCAGTCGATCGACTGCCCGACATGGCCGATCGACTGCCAGTCGATCGACTGCTTTTTCAGTCTAACGACTGAAAAGCAGAAATTTTGAAGATATAAGCCATCAGACGTCATTTCAGAGGAGCAACTTGTCCAGAGGTCTTCTTCCCCAAAAAGGAGCTCCTCATAAACCAGAAAAAAAAAAGCCACTTTTCATATTTTGGCTTATTTTTAATTTCCATAAATCTTAATAATTAGAGATAGATTAGTTAACTTATTCAAATAAGTTGACTTTGATTTTCCCTCCATTTCCCTAATTTAAAATTATTAAGTTTTTAATAAGTTAATTAGTTTAAATTGATCATTTTTAATATAAGCTTTAATTTCCTTTAAATGTTTTAATGTTTTTAAATCTTAAGTTTCAATTTACATCTTAGTTATAAAAACCAAACAATGACTATCGCTTTTTAGGGTTAAATTAGCCTAATCGAACCGACGATAAGAACGAATAAGAAAACCGACGACCGATCACATCCATCCTCGAGAGACACGACTCAGGACAACTCACCGCATCTACAGTCGACTTCGTACTATTGCGGAGACGATTTCTAGAGCGTCGAGAAATCTTCGATCAGTTGGGAGGAGGTGTTTTACAAAAATGAGAGTTGTAGTCTATTTATACTAATTTAATTGGGTTTAAATGGGCCAAATTAGCCAAAAAGGCTTGAAATTCTCGGGTTTGACCAAGTTTGACCCGGAGGCACCTTCCTAGACCCTTGGCTAGCTTTTTGGCACATTTTGGCTTGATATGGCTCGACCATGGCTCGAGATGGCTCGACCATGGCCGAGCCTGGGCGCAGGTGGGCCGCTGGTCGGCAGGCCTGGGCAAAGGTTGGCGAGAGGTTGCGCGCAGGCGCGCGAGACGTGGCGAGAGGCCGCGCACAGGCGCGCGCGACGTGGCGAGAGGCTGCGAACAGGCGCGGCGCTGGCGAGAGGCCGCGCGCAGGCGCGAGGTTGCGCGCGCAGGCGCTGCCTGGAGATGCTGGGCGCGTGCGTGTGCTGCCGGGCGGGATGGCGCGAGCGGGCGTGAGCTGGCGCGCGGCGGGGCGCCGGGTGGCGCGAGAGGGCACGAGACTAAGCCAGCATTCCAGAATGTTTGGCCATTTTTGTGCCTCTCTTGTCCTGAATTTTGGTCCTCAATTCCTTAGCCTATAAATAGAGATTTTGAACATAAAAACCCAAGAATTTCACCAAACCTCAAAGGTAATTGAACCAATTAAACCAAATTAAATATAATGTTGGCAAGAAACACGAAAAATAATAAAACAAGAAAAACGACCTAAAAACCTAACGAAAAACGACTCAAAACTACTAAAATCAATATAAAAATCTATCTAAAAACACGAAGAAAAACACAACAATTACATGCAAAACAAGATGCCAAGACTGGCGCGCGGGAGATGCCAAGACTGGCGCGCGGGCATTGATATTGGCATGCCTTAGCGTGCCATGACTTGGTGTGAGTCTTGGCTTGCCTAGGCACGCCTTGGCTAACATTCCAGAATGTTTGCCATTTTGGAGCTTGCTCTTGGAACCGATTTTGGCACGTCTTGGCACGACTTGGCTTGAATTTTTTGTCCTCAATGTCTTTATCTATGAAAATAGGAATTTTGATCATAAAAACCAAAGAATTATGCCAAACCTCAAATTAATTGAACCCATTAAACCATATTAAGTAAAAAATAAAAAATAAACACGAAAAACACTAAACAAGGAAAATAACCTAGAAAACTAACTAATCGACTCAAAAGCTAATATAGACAACATTAAACCCTACTCAAAAACACGAGAAAAGCACCACAACTACTTGCAAAACATCGGCCTTGTGTATTTCTTGGTTAATCACAAACTCAAAGTGCCTACCTATGTTATGATCCGTCCTCGTCTAACGTGTTTATATCTTATTATGTTGAGTTTGATGAGTCCGCCTTCCCTTTTTCGAGTACTCTCAATAAACCTGTTGATCCTTCCTCATCTTCTTAACTATCCGAACGAATCAGTTCAGAAATCCGGCCGGATAAAACCTATTGTACTCCTATCCGGCTGAATAATAGGCCCATCTGACTGGATGATGCTCAATCTCAATCATCCGCCTGGATCAATGCGGGAATCCAACCGGATAAAACCTAATGCACTCCCATCTGGCCAGATAACAGGCTTATCCGACCGGATGATGCTCAATCTCAACCATATGTCCGGACCAATGACGGAATCCGATCGGATAAAATCTAATGCATTCCCATTTGGCCGGATAACAGGCCCCTCCAACCGGATGATGCTCAGCCTCTACCCCTTTTTATAAAATATGAACTTTATGAAAAGGAGAAAAAAGAATATTAACCTTTTATTATAAAATATGAGCCCATGAATGTTAAATAGGTTAATTAACAAGTTTTAAGGATAAATCTTTTATTATTGAGAAACTAGGGGCTGAAATGGAAATTGTAAAATTATGAGGATAAAATTTTAAATATTTTTATGTACTGGTGGAAAAGAGTATTGAAGGTTTTAATTCACTTTATGTAGGCATGGACCGTAGTTGGATAAATGGTATACAATCCATAGAGGAATATAAGAGTGGGGTAAATGAGTTTATAGAGTTTACTAAGACTCATGCTCCTAACAATAATGAGAGGTTCTACTGTCCATGTGTGAAGTGCTTGAGTAGTCGACGATAAAGTGTTAGAGAAATTAGAGAACATGTAATTTGTGATAGTTTCAACAAGAACTACACACGATGGATATGGCACAGTGCCTTGGACATGTCAAATGTATCCCAGACTGAAGAAGCCCCAAATGAAGACGTTGATGAAGAAATGTATGATAAAATAGAAGAGATGATTAATGATGTTGGAGCAGAGGCATTTGAGCAAGCACATGAAAATAAGAGTTACGATGCCTTTTCGGCCGATGCCGATAAACCTCTTTACCCGAGCTATAAAACCTATTCACGATTGTCTGCAATATTGCAACTTATTAAGTTGAAGGCGACGCATGGGTTATGGAGTTGTTTGGCTTGTTAAAGGGGATGCTTCCATATGGTAATGAATTTATAGAATCTAACTAAGAAGCGAAGAGGATTTTATGTCCTCTAGGCCTAGGGTATAAGAAGATTCATGCATGTCCGAACAATCGCATTTTCTATAGAAAAGAGTACAAAAATTTGCACGAGTGTCCAAAATGTGGAACTTCATGTTACATGAAGACTAACGATGATGATGCTAGTTGGGATGGTGGTTAAAAAAAAACCATCGAAGGTTTTATGTTATCTTTCAATAATACCAATATTCAAATTCTTTTTTGCAAGTCCAACCGAGGCTAAGAACTTAAGATGGCATGCCGATGAGGAAATCGATGATGGCAAACTTCGAAACCCGAGTGATTCGCCTCAATGGAAGAAGATGAACCAATTATATCCTTGTTTCGGTCTTTATTTCGGAAACGAGCCAAGAAACCTAAGGCTGGGACTGTGTATGGGTGGGATGAATCCGTATGGTACTCTGAGTATCCAACATAGTTCATGTCCAGTTCTACTTGTAATTTATAACCTTTCTCCATTAATGTGCATGAAACGCAAATACATTGTGCTGTCTATAATGATTTGGGGCCCAAAAAAACCCGTAAATGACATATATGTCTACTTCCAGCCATTGTCGGAGGACTTGAAAAAGTTTTTCTTGGAAGGCGTTGATGTGTACGATGCATACAAAAAATAAACCTTCAAGATGCGGGTAATGATCTTCTGTACGGTTAATGGCTTCCCAGCATATGGAAACTTGTCCAGGTGTTGTAATAAGGGCTATAAAGCATGTCCCAAATGTGGAGAGCACACTGATTTTCATCATCTTGAGCATGGCAATAAGACAGTCTACCCCAGTCATCAAAAATGGCTTGAATCAACCATCCATACCATCAATTTAGGAAAGCTTTCAATAGCAAAAAAGAGGAAGAAAAAGCTCCAGAGACATTAACTCCTGAGCAAGTGTATGACCAGGTGAAAGACATTAATATGACATTTGGTAAGACACAAAAGAAAAACCCAGTCGAGAAATGCTTATGGAAAAAGAGATCAATTTTTTTAGAGCTTCCATATTGGAAGAGTCTTGAGGTGAAGCATTGTATTGATGTGATGCATTTGGAGAAGAATGTGTCAATAGTCTTCTCATGACTAAAGATAGTGTGAATGCACGAAAGGAAATGGTTGTCATGGGAATACGAAGGGATTTAGCTCTAGTATCTCACGCTAAGAGGTCTTATTTACACCATCTTGTTACACATTATCGAAAAGTGAAAAAAAGAGTTTATGTGAATGTTTGCGTGGTGTTAAAGTGCCTCAACTTTGTTCTAATGAGAAGAGGCTGGTGTCGATGAAAGATTTGAAATTGCTAGGTGAAGTTGTAGTTTTTGTGGTTCAAAAGATTTGAAGGTTCATTTGACTTGGTATTATCGGCAATCAATCCATTTGCAAGTTTCGACGTGTTTCAAGCTTGAAAAATAAAAGGAAAAGGAAAATAAAGCAATTAAAATAGCAAACTAAACTAGAAATTGAAATGACAAGTTGGTCGGATGCCTCGGTCGTATGCCTTAATTGAAAATGCAAGCAATTAACAAAAACAAGCAAAAACAAGCATTGTTTCATCAAGTACTACCATGCATGCACAAAGTACAACCATGCATGAAAATTCAAGTAATGCGAATTGACAAAAATTGAAAGCACCAAAGTAAAGAGCAATAAAAGTTGACGTAAAAGTTCAAATCTTTCGGGAAAATAACAAGAAACGAAGAGTAGATCTAAGATTCAATTTAAAACTATGCATGGAAATTTAATTCAAAATAAAGCATAAGTAAAACTCAAAGTCATGATGAACCAAGGCCCGATCTACGATCTAGATGTGTCACTCATCTATAATTCATAGCCAAATCACAAGTTTCATCATGGAATCAAGTAGCTAAGCCAAAAAGCATAATTGAAGAACATGCATGAAGATGAAGAACAAAGCTTGAGATTAAAAGAAAGCTTACTAAAATTAAATGGAGAATCCCAAGCTTGAATTACAAATGAAAGTGCTAATCCAAAGGAGTATTTGGATTCTTCTTGAGCTTACAAACCCAAGGAAATTGCTTGAAAATTAAATCCAAAACCTAAGAGAGAGAAAGTAGATCTAGAGAGAAATTAAGAGAAAATTCATCCCAAGACTCATGCAAGAGTTGGGGAGTGAGTGGCRAGTCTTCAAAAGTCAAGTGGAGGGTTTTTATAGTGATTAGCAGGGGGCAAGCTCGTCAAAATACTTTAAGTCCCGGACATCCAGTCGATCGACTGAGGACCAGTCGATCGACTAAGTGCAGTCGATCGACTGCTCTTCAGAGAGCATCGCAACTCTCTGTCGATCAGTCGATTCTTGATGGTCGCAGTCGATTTCCTCAGGGGCTATCGATCGACCGCGCAGTCGATCGACTAGAGGCCAGTTGATCGACTGCCTCGCCAAATTGCATTCCTTTCTGATGGTCAGTTGATCCTCCAGTCGATTTTCTGGATGGCAGTCGATCGACTGCGGCTTCTCTGGGCAGTCGATCGGGCAGTCGTCTGGGCAGTCGGCCTGGCTCGATTTTCCTCTTTTCGGCATGGTTTCTTGAGTTCCGACGCCTCGACTCGCTCCATAACAACATTTAGCGTTGGTCTAATACCTCGTGCCACCTACACGTACGAATTTAGATTCAAAACCCATGGATTGTCTTCAATAAACGCATCTATTAAGCTTCAATATTAAAAACGTGGAAATGACCGAAAACCTAATGAGAATAACTCAAAATGACTAAAAACAAAGCTAAACCCTAATTATAAAAACTAAGAAAAACACAATAATTACATGCAAAACAACTACCCCACACTTATCGGTTTGTTCGTCCTCYAARAACGAAAAGAATCGAGAGCGTACATGCAATGAACATCGTGTGAAAGAAAGAGAAACCCTTGTGCTTATCCTTATTTATATGATGGAAATATCAACATTCACTCGCTATCGTCAAGCATTGCTCGTGTTACTCTTTCTCAAACGCAAGCAAAATTGATGACTTCCTCACAAATGGAAATTTGAGGTGTTCGCTCAATTCGCTCAAGTGTTTGATAAGGGACGTGTATACGCTCGAGTCGGACAATGCATGCATTCGTCAAGATTTCACAAATTAGACGCTCAAGATTGCTCGTAGCACATAACCAAACAAGAATCAAACGAGGTCTTTATTATGGGTTGTAGTGTTGGCTCTTTGGTAAGGTATGGAACATTTGGATATAGTGGCTAACACACGATCAAACGTGATCAATAAAACACAAAATCCTAAATTTAGTAAAACCCGAAGCTTATGATCGCTTCACCTTTCCCAATTCACCAATCTTTCATTCAAAACCCTTTCATTCACCCACATTCCCGACTTTTTTATTTCACAACACTTAGAAACTTCTTGAATTTGCTTCTTTTTACTAAATTTAGCCTTTTTGAATTAGGATTTTCACTTGAACGCGCTTAATCACTTTTCGTGATTAGTGTTGGAGTATTATTCCTTTTTTTCTTTTTTTTGTATAAGCAACTCAAAACTCGAAACCCACAATCAATTTCCCTCACATTTCTCGTCAACTAACAATAAACTCTCTTACCTCACAATTATGGAGATACAAGAGCTAAGATCGAGCTCGGCTAACAAGAAACGGGATAAAGGCTCAAGGGGGCTCATTTGGGATTTTTAAAGTAGTTTAAATATATGGATATGGCCGGAACAAGGGTGATATATGTGCCTCGAGGTCATTTTCGAATCATGTACGAGCAAAATCAAACCTCCTCAATGCAATTTTCATAAAAATGCAAGCAAGCCGATAAATCACACAAGGCTACTCACTAGTTTGCACCGAATTTGGGAGCAAGATCAAAAGAGCTTTTAGAGTTTTGCAATCTTTTCACGAGAAAATGTTGATTATATATATATAGGCGGGTTTTGGACGAAGCACAAAAATTCAACTCCTCACACAAGAGGCTTAAGACACGCAAAAACTCGACAAGTAAACTATTCAAACTTCAAAGTATGAGGAATTGTTCCACCATGTAAACAACACACAAGAAACAAACAAAACGACTCAACGATGACTCAACCATATAATAGCGCAAATAGTAAGCGTCACTTCGCCAAGAATGTGTCACTTCGCCAAGGCTCGATTTAAGATTTACAAAACATGCTTGATTAAGACCCGGACCTTAAGCACCTACCCACCCCACACTTAAACCATGCAATGCCCTCATTGCATTTTAATGAGAATCAAGTAAAAGGGGTGTGAATAGAAACTCCCTCAACCGAGCGAGTTTAGGTCGAGCTCGGTGGGATCCACCTAAAAACCAAGCAACCCAAATATAATCCGAGCATGGTTAGTATCACCCGACTTCATGAACGCTACCAAACCATCCATTCGCCCAAGGTTGGAGTCGGTGACCGAGATATATACAAAAACAATCACATGAAATTAAAATCCAATAAAATTATGCACACAAATCACAAAAATAAGGAACAAAAGCACAAAACACTATATTTTGGATTATTTTTTTGGATTTTAAAAGAATTAGATGAGAAACAAAAGAACATAATTGAATTCAAAATAACACAAACCGAAATATCAAGTCTACATAATACAAAATAGCCGAATAAATATAATAGATATAGGAAGGATCAATGGCGCCTCCGACGTCAGGGCTGGAGGTTTGCTTCCTCGTCCTCTTCCTCTTCCAGTCGATTTCCTGGATGGCAGTCGATCGACTGCGGCTTCTCTGGGTAGTCGATCGGGCAGTCGTCTGGGCAGTCGGCCTGGCTCGATTTTCCTCTTTTTGGCACGGTTTCTTGAGTTCCGACGCCTCGACTCGCTCCGTAACAACATTTAGCGTTGGTCTAATACCTCGTGCCACCTACACGTACGAATTTAGATTCAAAACCCATGGATTGTCTTCAATAAATGCATCTATTAAGCTTCAATATTAAAAACGGGGAAATGACCGAAAACCTAACGAGAATAACTCAAAATGACTAAAAACAAAGCTAAACCCTAATTATAAAAACTAAGAAAAACACAACAATTACATGCAAAACACTAGGCTTGAAATCTCATGACCATCATGTGTTGATGCAACAACTCTTACCGATTGCTATTCGAGGTATTTTGCCGAAAAAAGTGAGAAGCACCATAAGCAGATTGTGTTTCTTCTTTACTGCTATGTGTATCAAGGTCGTTGATACTCAAGTGTTGGATGATTTGGAGAAGGGAACTGCAACTATCTTGTGTCAACTTGAAATGTACTTTCCACCCGCTTTTTTTGACATAATGGTGCATTTAATCATTCATCTAGTGAGTGAGAAAATGGTATATGGCCCAGTGCATTTACGGTGGATGTATCCGTTTGAGAGATATATGAAAATACTAAAGGGGTACGTCAAGAACTAGGGGTGGCAAATCGGGCTACCGTGCCGTGTTCGTGTCGCACTATCATGTTTTTTTATTTTCTATCTTATTTGATCATAAATGTAACAATAAGTGTAATTCTAACTTAATTTAGAATGTCATGCTTTTCGTGTCGTGTCGTGCCTTATCGTGTCTTTGTCTCTGTAATCGTGTTTCTTATCGTGTCGTGTTCGTGTCGTGCTATCGTGCCGTGTCAACTATTGCCACCCCCAAGAACCTTTATCATCCTGAAGCCTCTATAGTTGAACGTTATGTTGCAGAAGAGGCCATTAAGTTTTGTAGTCAATATTTTTCTGAAAGAAATCTGTTGGTCATCCAAAATCTCTCCATGAAGGTATAAGTCTTGGTAAGGGAACACTTGGGGGGAAATTGAAGAATGTTGATCGTGAAGAAGTGCTACAAGCACATTTAAACATTATGAATAATACTCCAGAAATCGAGCCCTGTTTAGATGCACATAAGGCGTTGATAAAGGAATAAAACCCTCGAAAAATTGAAATGTGGTTGGTGAATGAGAACAACAATACTTTCTTGTCACGGTCGAAGGGCCAGGTTATGAACGATGTTTTTACATCTGATTTAATTAGATGTTTACCTAATGGTCCCAATTTTGACGTCTTGTCATGGCAAGGGTACGACATAAATGGGTATTCCTTCTACACGAAGGAGCAAGATGATAAAATTACTATTCAAAATAGTGGCGTTACACTAGAAGCTGAGTGTATGAATTTCTCAAGTTCGAAAGATAAAAACCCTCTACGTGCAACAAGCTCATATTTTGGGATTATTGAGCAAATATGGGAGATTGACTACATTAAATTCAAGATTACTGTTTTCAAATGTAAATGGGTTGGTAATAATGGAGTAAAGGTAAACGAGTTGAGAGTTACATTGTTTGATTTTAGTAAAGTAGGATCTAAAAACGAGCAATTTGTCATGGCATGCCAAGCAAAACAATTATTTTATGTCACTAATTCGAGTAACAAAAACTTGGCAGTAGTCTGCAACGGCAAAAGAATAATATCTAGTGATGATAATGATGAGTCAACTTTAGATATCAATGAGATACCTGCCTTCCATCGCTTCCCGACATGGATTCAGAACATGAAACCGATGATGATCGTGACATTAAGGTCGATCATTGTGAAGAGATATGGGAAAACATACCGACCAATTAGGTATTAAGCTTGAAAAGAAATTGTATAACATTATTCTCTATTTATGTTTTGTATTACTTTTTGTTCATTTCTCTTATCTGTACATTTTTCTTAATATATCAATTATTTGTACTAATTTCAACAAACTGGTTAATGTAGCTCATGAATTACCCTTTTTGATATTGTTTTATTTTATTGCGTAAATAGGCTGCGTAAACAGGCATGGATGGTGGCATTGGTGATGATGTTCAGCTTCCACCTTCCAATCAGTCAGGCACTTCCGTTCAGCCAACCCGTACTCGCGTTGGTCGCAAATCGACACGCATGGCAAGGGTGATTTCGAGAAATTAGGGTAAATGGAAGGTTTTAATTGACAAACACTGACTTGTGGCTATTGGACCCAACAAGATGACTATCGACAACTGGAGTAGTTATTTGGACTTCTTGGGATGAAAAGATCCAAACATACTAATAGGTTCTTGGAAGCAAGTGCCAGCCACTACTAAGGAGCTAGTTTGGTAAGGGATATTGGTACGAAGGTAGAGTGGTGTAATTAAACAAAATTATAATTGTAAAATTAGATCCAAAGATCTCATCTCTGATTATGAATAAAGTGAATCTCGATTTTATTTATTTATTTGGAAATAGAGCTCAAACCCTCTAGCCACATGTTTTGTGTTTAACATGAATTAGTATGGTCATATGAGATTAACATGAATTTTTATTTGAATAAAACTTTCAAGGAGGAAAATGAAAATGAATAATAAATAAAATGAAATAAAACTTGTTATGAAAAGTATATTTGTACTCTTATATATTAGTTTTTACTAAATGGAAATTGAATGAGTATATGAGAAATTAATATTTTCAATGGATTATTTGAGAAGGAAATCTTTCATATTGGAGTATATGTTAATTGTTCTTTTTTCTTTTCTCATTTGTAGTTCCAATTTCCCCATTTTAGGATATTTTTGTTTGTTATAAAATTCAATCTTTTACTTTTTATGTAAATATTAAATCATATCTGAAAAGGTAAATACTTGTATGAGATTTGTCTCATACTATGAGACCAGTTTTACCATATTCATATATATTTGTCCACTGCTTGATCCGCCGATATTAATTATATAAAAAAAAACAATACAACAATCGCATTCCTTTCCCATCTCCCAACCCCCCTTACATCTTTTCTCTATCTCTCTTGTAGTCTTCCATCATCGGTCGCCATCGACCACCACCGGTTGCTGTTCATTGGTGCCATAATTTATAAAACGTTAGAATCATCTTTGCTCCCTCATTCTAAATCTATAATTGAATTTATGATTGGATGCTCCGGTCATCGTAGATCTGAAATCAAGTTTACGAACTGACATGACCTCTCAATTCAAGAGGTCATTTTAATCTATAATATGTCTGGTTTTTATTTTCAAGAGACGAAACTTGGATCGGCAAACACCACTCAATTCCTCGCATTTTAATCTATAATATGTCTGGTTTTTATTTTCAAATCGGTGTCGGTTTGTTTTCTCGCTTATAACCTTTCTACCATTCTCGCGGAAGCGATCACCTTGATGTCATCAGTTTATCTAGGGTGGGTGGGTTGTGAGTTGTGATTTGAGTGTGTTATCATATTTGTTGCATTTTACTTCTTTTTTGTGATATTCATGCTACTGGGCGTGTGGTGTTTCTAGGGTGAGGTGGGTGGGGTGGGCATGTGTGTTTCTGAGGTGGGATGGGCAGGTGGGATATATATATTTTTTAATTGATGTTTGTATAGAAACACAAACTTACATAAGAACATCACAAATATATTTGAGAGTATCGCAATTTTAATTAGTAGTATTACATATTATATACGACATTAGTTATTAGTATTACATATTATGATTTATATATAAGTATTACAAAGTGCAGTAAAAGTATTAGAAATTGAATGAAAAGTATCACTATTTTAGGTGCAACTACAAAGTATTATTAGCTATATATCGAGTATTACAAAAATTGGAGTAAAAGTATTGCAATAAATTAAAATTTTAAAAGTATTACAAACTAGTTAAAAGTTTCACAAATTCATGCGAAATTATTACAAATTGATATCATATTCTCATAAAGATATATTAAAATTTAGGGAAAAAGATTCTTTGCCACCTGTACTTGTCGCGTTTTTATGGTTTGTCACCTAATGTATTTTTGTTATTATTAACAACCCAAGATATGCGGGTTTTGCTCTTTGCAGCCTTCAAGCTATTTTTCATTCAAAATATTATCGGATCGAAGCACATAAACCTCATGCCTCATTCTAAAAAAATAAAAACATTGCCCAACATAATAATTGGTGATGAGGCATGAGGTTTACGTGCTTCGATCCAACTATTTTTTGAATGAAAAATAGCCTGAAGGTTGCAAAGAGCAAAACCTGCATACTTTGGGTTGTTAATAACAACAACAAAAAAAATTAGGTGACAAACCATAAAAACGCGACAAGTACAGTTGGCAAAGAGTTTTTCCCCCTAAAATCTACTTCTTTAAAAGTATCACGAATCTAGTTAAAAGTATCATAATTCGAGTTAAAAGTATTACAATATTGCGTATAAAAATTATACATAATATTTATATAGAGAGCATAACAAATTACGGAAAAGTATCACAAATTTATTTAAAAGTATAACAACTTTAGGTAATTCTACTATATGTTATAGTTATGTAAAAGTATCACAAAGTGCAGTAAAAATATAAACGTGAGTTAAAAGTATCAAAAGTCTTAGGTACAATTACTGTATATTATAGTTGTTTATCGAGTATAACAAAATGCAGTCAAAGTATTAGAAAACATGTGATACTTTAATTATGTTTTGTGATACGTGATCCAATTTTTGTGGTACATTTAATTACCTAATTGTAAAGGGCATAAATGTAAAGAATAATATTATAGATATATATGATGTTGTAATTATATTTTGTAATATTTTAGTACATTTTCTACGGTACTTTAATTTTGGTAAATCCAGAAACTAATACACTAACCAAGATCCTAGTGTTTGTAATGCGATGTGCTAGTGGGCAAAAAAAAAAAAAAAATCTCGCCGGAAAATTTTCCGGCGGGCGGCGGCGGCAGGCGGTGACAGCAGGTGGTGGACCATTTTATTATTATTATTATTATTATTATTATTATTATTATTATTATTATTATTATTAGTTATTTTAATAGTAAGGGTATTGTGGTATATTCATATCACAATTTTGGACTATTTGGCAAAAAGGAGGGACCATTTGACTTAAATCTACAAGTTGGATTATTTGACAAATTCATGTATGTCTTAGGGAGTATTTGGCAATTCCCCCATAAAATTTATTGGTCCGAGTGACCTGTTAACTTGGCCTAATACAAGTGTTTAAATTAAAGTTCTTTTTGGACAGTCTAAAAAGTCATTAATTGAAAAGGATAGAGTATAATTAAAAAAAAAACTTAAAATCTAATCTAAACATAGAATAAAATATCTTTTATAAATCATAGTCCCGATTCTCTACCATAGTAGATTTGTAGGATATTGTGGGCATCTTTGTCGTAGAGTTCGCAATACCAGATACTTGTTTGTTATTTGTTTGCAAACATTTAATTACTCAGCCGACTATTAAATAAAATATTATAATATAACATCATTCATGTTTTAGATATGACTTGAACCTAAATACAATATAATAATAAATTATCTTCTATTTTCAGATGAGTAGGTATCCTGTGAGACCGATCTCACACTATGCGACCACTTTTTACCAAATCCATTAATTGAACCACCCACCCAATCCATTTGACATGGCCCAACCAATCCATTGAATAAATAAAAAATAAATATATATTAATTTTTTATTTCTCTCTCCCACACAAGCACACACGCATGCGTTATCCCCCACCGCCAAACTCCAGCTACCATTGCCGTTCGGTGGCCGCTGACGGCCACCACCTTCCGTTGTTCAGTGATAATATTTTTTTTAAATCTTTTTATATTATTGGAAGAGTCTTGTCTCCCTCATTATAAATACGAAATTATATTTACAATCCAATACTCTAATCACAATAGATCTGAGGTCAAGGTCACAAATTAATAAACTTTGACCTCCGATCTACAACGATTCACTCGGTCGATTACTACCTCTCAACTCCTCCCGTTCCACTTTAAAAAACTTACAAATCAGATTAAAAAAAAAAAAAAAAAGGTCACCGGAAAAATACGTTGGAATCGATTAAAGTATTACAAAAACTAATCAAAAGTATCACGAATGTAATTACAAGTAAAAAAACATGTCAAAACTTCTCCACTTTAAAGTATCACAAATTCACTTTAAAGTATCATAGATTCAACTCAAAGTATTACAAATTCAAGTAAAACTAAAATATTATATATATATTATATATATATATATATATATATGTGTGTGTGTGTGTTGTGTGGTGTGTGTGTGTGTGTGTGTGTGTGTGTGTGTGTGTGTGTGTGTGTGTGTGTGTGTTTCCTATCTATTTTTACTGTTTGTGGAGAGTATGTGTTTTTGTGCTATGAAGTATTGGTTTTCTGTTTGTGGAGTATTGTGTGTTTGTGCTATGAAGTATTGGTTTTCTGTTTGTGGAGTATGTGTGTTTGTGCTATGAAGTATTGGTTTTCTGTTTGTGGAGTAT
>BMAC01000746.1:59239-88574 GCA_014905375.1 Phtheirospermum japonicum
ATCCAGAAACTAATACACTAACCAAGATCCTAGTGTTTGTAATGCGATGTGCTAGTGGGCAAAAAAAAAAAAAAAAAAATCTCGCCGGAAAATTTTCCGGCGGGCGGCGGCGGCAGGCGGTGACAGCAGGTGGTGGACCATTTTATTATTATTATTATTATTATTATTATTATTATTATTATTATTATTATTATTAGTTATTTTAATAGTAAGGGTATTGTGGTATATTCATATCACAATTTTGGACTATTTGGCAAAAAGGAGGGACCATTTGACTTAAATCTACAAGTTGGATTATTTGACAAATTCATGTATGTCTTAGGGAGTATTTGGCAATTCCCCCATAAATTTATTGGTCCGAGTGACCTGTTAACTTGGCCTAATACAAGTGTTTAAATTAAAGTTCTTTTTGGACAGTCTAAAAAGTCATTAATTGAAAAGGATAGAGTATAATTAAAAAAAAAACTTAAAATCTAATCTAAACATAGAATAAAATATCTTTATAAATCATAGTCCCGATTCTCTACCATAGTAGATTTGTAGGATATTGTGGGCATCTTTGTCGTAGAGTTCGCAATACCAGATACTTGTTTGTTATTTGTTTGCAAACATTTAATTACTCAGCCGACTATTAAATAAAATATTATAATATAACATCATTCATGTTTTAGATATGACTTGAACCTAAATACAATATAATAATAAATTATCTTCTATTTTCAGATGAGTAGGTATCCTGTGAGACCGATCTCACACTATGCGACCACTTTTTACCAAATCCATTAATTGAACCACCCACCCAATCCATTTGACATGGCCCAACCAATCCATTGAATAAATAAAAAATAAATATATATTAATTTTTTATTTCTCTCTCCCACACAAGCACACACGCATGCGTTATCCCCCACCGCCAAACTCCAGCTACCATTGCCGTTCGGTGGCCGCTGACGGCCACCACCTTCCGTTGTTCAGTGATAATATTTTTTTTAAATCTTTTTATATTATTGGAAGAGTCTTGTCTCCCTCATTATAAATACGAAATTATATTTACAATCCAATACTCTAATCACAATAGATCTGAGGTCAAGGTCACAAATTAATAAACTTTGACCTCCGATCTACAACGATTCACTCGGTCGATTACTACCTCTCAACTCCTCCCGTTCCACTTTAAAAAACTTACAAATCAGATTAAAAAAAAAAAAAAAAAGGTCACCGGAAAAATACGTTGGAATCGATTAAAGTATTACAAAAACTAATCAAAAGTATCACGAATGTAATTACAAGTAAAAAAACATGTCAAAACTTCTCCACTTTAAAGTATCACAAATTCACTTTAAAGTATCATAGATTCAACTCAAAGTATTACAAATTCAAGTAAAACTAAAATATTATATATATATATATATATATATATATATATATGTGTGTGTGTGTGTTGTGTGGTGTGTGTGTGTGTGTGTGTGTGTGTGTGTGTGTGTGTGTGTGTGTGTGTGTGTGTTTCCTATCTTATTTTTATTACCAAAATTAAAGTACCGTAGAAAATGTACTAAAATATTACAAAATATAATTACAACATCATATATATCTATAATATTATTCTTTACATTTATGCCCTTTACAATTAGGTAATTAAATGTACCACAAAAATTGGATCACGTATCACAAAACATAATTAAAGTATCACATGTTTTCTAATACTTTGACTGCATTTTGTTATACTCGATAAACAACTATAATATACAGTAATTGTACCTAAGGACTTTTGATACTTTTAACTCACGTTTATATTTTTACTGCACTTTGTGATACTTTTACATAAACTATAACATATAGTAGAATTACCTAAAGTTGTTATACTTTTAAATAAATTTGTGATACTTTTCCGTAATTTGTTATGCTCCTCTATATAAATATTATGTATAATTTTTATACGCAATATTGTAATACTTTTAACTCGAATTATGATACTTTTAACTAGATTCGTGATACTTTTAAAGAAGTAGATTTTAGGGGGAAAAACTCTTTGCCAACTGTACTTGTCGCGTTTTTATGGGTTTGTCACCTAATTTTTTTTGTTGTTGTTATTAACAACCCAAAGTATGCAGGTTTTTGCTCTTTGCAACCTTCAGGCTATTTTTCATTCAAAAAATGGTTGGATCGAAGCACGTAAACCTCATGCCTCATCACCAATTATTATGTTGGGGCAATGTTTTATTTTTTTAGAATGAGGCATGAGGTTTACGTGCTTCGATCCGACTATTTTTTGAATGAAAAATAGCTTGAAGGTTGCAAAGAGCAAAACCCGCATACTTTGGGTTGTTAATAACAACAAAAAAAACATTAGGTGGCAAACCATAAAAACGCGACAAGTACAGGTGGCAAAGAATCTTTGTGTTTTTGTGCTATGAGGTATTGGTTTTCTGTTTGTGGAGTATGTGTGTTTGTGCTCTGAAGTATTCGTTTTCTGTTTGTGGAGTATGTGTGTTTGTGCTCTGAAGTATTGGTTTTCTGTATGTGGAGTATGTGTTTTTGTGCTATGAAGTATTGTGTTTTCTGTATGTGGAGTATGTGTGTTTGTGCTCTGAAGTATTTTTTTTTTTTGTGTGTGTTTTTTGTAGCGTGATGAGAGACGTTTGTTGAGAGCCAAGTATTGTGCAACACTTCTCTTGAGTGATGTCAATCACATGAAGAATCGGTTGGAGAAAGATGTACTCGATTTCTCCAATTCCAGGAAGTAGAGGAGTTGGCAATGGGCAGAAAAACATGTCTTGGTTCTTGTGCGTTTTCTAGGAAGTAGAGGAGTAGGAAGTATTTGTGAAGTTTTTAGCCTTTGACATGTTAGGTCTCTGCACGTACAATTGTTGTAGTGTTTTGCAAGTTCTGAAATGTAAAATGTGGATGGTATTAGGTTGTGCATACCAATGTGTTGGTTCTTGTGCTGCGAGGTATCGATATTTGTAATACAATGTAGGGGTATTTCAAACCTAATGACATGTGTTGGTGTTTAACATGAATAGCTTAGCTCCTTTGCTTCTTTCTTTTTCTCTTCTTTCTGCTCTGTATTTCTTTCTTAAGTGGTAGGTGACGTCGTAACTAAGAAGTATTAGGTTTTTTTTACACTGCAAGAAACCAATACTCCCGTACACAATAACCAATACTCTTCTGTCCAGAAACTAATACACTAACCAAGATCCTAGTGTTTGTAATGCGATGTGCTAGTGGGCAAAAAAAAAAAAAAAAATCTCGCCGGAAAATTTTCCGGCGGGCGGCGGCGGCAGGCGGTGACAGCAGGTGGTGGACCATTTTATTATTATTATTATTATTATTATTATTATTATTATTATTATTATTATTATTAGTTATTTTAATAGTAAGGGTATTGTGGTATATTCATATCACAATTTTGGACTATTTGGCAAAAAGGAGGGACCATTTGACTTAAATCTACAAGTTGGATTATTTGACAAATTCATGTATGTCTTAGGGAGTATTTGGCAATTCCCCCTTTATTTTTTCAATACTCCACAAACAGAAAACCAATACTTCATAGCACAAAAACACATACTCCACAAACAGAAAACCAATACTTCATAGCACAAAAACACATACTCTACAAACAGCAACTACTAAAAGCACATCTAATGCAGCAACTACAAATTCAGGAGAACGATATAATCGGTTTAGCAAACTTCAAAGAGCACACAAATGACAGTAGATTTTAGATTGTTCCAACATTGATGTTTACTGATAAGGAAACCAAAAATTAAAAAAAAACCATAGGATTGATGGCACACTACTGCTTGGCATCAAGTTTCTTCTTCTGCCAGAGGCGATCCAGAGCGCTATCAGCATCACCCTGAACAGATGCAAGTAATAGTTTTTAGCATAAGAACATCAAAAATAAATATACAAAGCCAGTAAAATATTTCTGAACGAAAAAAATGTTAAATAACCATAGGTAACAAAGGGAAAGTTGTAATAGAACCATACTATCTCCAACAGAAATAGAGAAAAACAATAAACAATTAGACATAAGGGCACCAATGGAAAATATTTCTAACTGTATGAACCAACATTATTTTATTAATCAGGGGTGGATAAATATATGGCTTTATCTTTAAGGGATAAGAATTTCAACAAATTAGAATTATTTCACTCCACAAAGATGACATGAAGAAGTGAAGAACATATGCAATTTCAAACATAGCTCCATAAAATCTGAGTCGGGAACGGGCCTTTGGATAGAGCCTCGCTTCTTAGGAGTTGACGAATTTCTCTTCACTTGGAGCAAGACTTGAGCGATACATATGACGTTAAAATCAACCAAAACATGCATCTCATTTAAAATCACGAAACATGCAAACACAAACTGCCCATTCAGGGGCAATTACTAAACAAAGATATATATATATATATATCTATATGTACTCAAGAAAAGTGCCAAAATGGATGTAAAACATGTGCCATAAGGARGAATTGGCCCAGTTCATTAGCTATTTCATCTTTGCTTTCACTTCTCAATTTTCACTGAATTTCATCTTTGTTAAACTAYRAAACATAATAATARTGAAGGATAGCATTGTTCTGTACAAAAACATGACATATAATCTTATATGTACAAATTACACCAACAGTCAAGTATTGCAATCTGGACATTAAAAAAAAAAGACATTAACGAACACCTGAAAATTTCAAACTACACATCCAAAAAAAACACCAACAAATCACAAAAATTTAAATTTGTAAATGGAGGTTATTAAAAAAAAAATTGTACACAAACATAAATTATAATCACAAACATCATAAGTTTGTTGTCTTAATAAAAAAACGACACAAAATCCTCTAATCTCGGAAAAAATATGGGAAATGGTCCTAATACACCTGCAAGTTCGCAATTGGAAAACTAATTAGCATTATGAACCCTAATCTGCAAATTGGGGAACCAGAAACTCACATCTCGAAAAAATACATCTGTGATTCAAAATTTTCAAAACCAAAAATAAAATRAAAACCAGAACAATCACAGTGAACGGATTAATCAGGATTAAAAAAARAAATTGACGAGAAAACTATTTCACAAAACCAGATCTGTTATGAACAGAGATAGCAATCAAAAACCATAAGAAAGGAACAAAATAAAAAGTACAACTACCAGCGAACGGGGAGAAAACACGACGGTCAGGGTGGCAATCGACGTCGACACCGCGGTCGTCGCTGTCGTACTCGCATACGGCGTTGGTGTTGAAGAGGCGGGAGGAAGCTGGCMGAGCCAACGTGCAGYTTTGGCYGAGGAGTGGCGAGTGCTACAAGAAGCCGAGGGGGTTGAGCCACGGCCCTTGTTTAGAAGAAATAAAACCCTAACCCACCGTTGGCAACAAAGAAGTGGAAATGGAATGGAAAAAAATTACGTGCAGAATATAGAAGCAGCCACGTGTCAACTCGAAGCAAGACCAAATTGGTAATTGTACAATTATGTATGGAGTATTTGGCATTTTTTAAAATTAGTTGTGGTATTTGACAAACACATTTTTCTAGGGGGGGTATTTGACAATTCCCCCTAAATTTATAACCCGATATCCACCATCCGGTGGCAGTTTTGTAGCTACAATCCATATCCTAATACAAGCCAAAAAAAACTTCATCTCTCTCTCTCGCTTCAATTCTTCTTTCTCAGTGATCTCTCTCTCTCTCTCTCTAACTTACTCTTTTACACAATCTCTCCCACCTTCGTCATTGCTGCTCGAAGAATATGATGAGGCCTAATCAAGAAGCTATTAGCACTTCCATGAACACTATTGACATCGATGAAGCCACCACTACTCAGAAATTTTAGATAATTCTTAGTGTAAATCATTGTCGTAATTGATATTGTTTATTTGAAAATAGGGCTTTTACCGATAAATTATAAGAAATAATATTCGCCAATTTCATTGTAAATATCATGAATCTATTGTTGTTGATGGATTTCTATATTCTCCAACAAAGATCAACTCAATTTAATAATCGTAGAGAATTTGCCTAAAGGAGAAAGCAAATAAGTAATCTATCTGTTTCATGATTGCAATATGCTTGTTTCCTGTTGATAAATTACATCTCCTTATCTCAATTTGTAAATTTGATGAAGTATGTCAATAACAATTTTTTAATAAAATGAAAATCATGGAGGAATATATGTTTTTCGTTAGTCAAGCTATTTTCTTTGTTAAGTTACATTTTTTAAAACCCTAAACTTCAGTTAGGAGGAAAATAAATTGTTTTGAGATCCTTCAATTTACACTCAAACTAGATAACCTCTTAGGATAAGCAAAGATAAATATGTAACAATAAAATTACTCACTTTTCAATTGAGAATGTTGGGTTAGAACTAGAGGAGCTTCTTGTTTTCAAACTTGTTGGCGATTAATGTTTGATGTCTATGTATATGGAGTAGAAATCAGAAAAGTCATAAGTATCTATTGTGTGATTTAACTCCCACACCAAAAAAACCATCTTAAGTATCTGCAATAATGGAAATATCCAAGTTTGAGAATTATTGCGACTTAACATATTGACGTTTTGCTCGAATCTTTTCTTCCTCCAAAAGATGGATAATTATTATTTTTACTTAATATTAATATTAGGATAAGACCTCTTATCCTCAAACAAACTTGTTTGAACCATTTAATGCCTGAATGAGCATTGTTAGAATTTATGTTATTTTATTTATAAATATTATCATCTCGTTTTATATGTTTTGCTTAAGTATTTATCTTAATTTGAGTCACTTTATTTTATTTTTCATTTTCGTAGTTTATTTTGTCTGTTTGTTGATTTTCATATTTCTCTCGTGAAGGTCTCCCCTCATCCGGCTCTCAAGAATTTGTATGTTATATTATTTTTAGGTCAAACTAGGCCCGGGTTGAGGTAGAAAGGCGGGCCAAACCCGACAATTTCCATGACGAGTCTACAGTGTGAAGATCGAGTGAATACGACGACGGAAAAAAATCAAGGATGCATCAAGCCACATCCGCACGTTGTCATTGGTTGTCCACACATCTCGCATGCAAGGCCCAGATGAACCTCTATTGTACTGAGTCGTGGGCACCAGGCTAGGCATTTGCGCACCATCACCCATCACCCTCTCGGCATCTGCGAACCATCGTAGCACCCATCGCCTCACACTACCGCATGCTTCCGAAACCCATTAATAAATCTCGGTAGTCACTGTTCTACACTGTTCGTAATCTCTCAGCGGCCCTGGCAGAGACTTGCTTATGGAACCTCTAAGCTACTGAGAGTGTCTGGTGGCTTTCGCAACTTTCGGCCCAACAACACACCAAGACGCATACTCTTGTCGAGCCAACACGTAAATTGATATCATTTCTTGGCCTCTATACTTGGTCAATGCTAGCATCGACGTGCACCACCCGGTAGTATCGGGTCAAGCACTACTGCAGAAAGTAGATACAAAGGCGCCTCATCCATGGCGGTTCTGGAAAAACCACCGTTAAATCAGTCATTTAACGGCGGTTTTCATAAAACCGCCGTAGAATCTTACATTTTACGGCGGTTTTATGAAAACCGACGTTAAAACTGAACTAATTAACGGTGATTTTTAAGAAAGTGCCGTGAATTAACAAGTATTCACGGCGGTTCCTTAAAAACCGACGTTGATTAGTTCATACATTAATTATTTCGGTAGATTTAACGTCGGTTCTATTAGAACCGTCATGAATAAGATGACATTTTACGGCGATTTCGTTAGAACCGCGTAGAAAGTAGGATGCCATGTCACCAATCCTGGTCTTACTCAAACAAGTTATTTTAACCTTTGATCCGTGTCTCATCCGACGATCTACATTCGCCACATCATAAATAAAAAAATAAAAAGAATTTTTTTTGATTCAGATAGAAAATATTACTTTAATTAACTTGAGAAATATCTTTTTTTTTATCTCTTAAGAATAACATACAAATATAACTAATTAATCTTAATGGCAGGAAATTTTAGCTCCAAATCTTTCGTTCAGTTCCGCAGAATTACATCTCCACATCTTTACCAATCCAATCATCTAATTCCTAATCTTTCGAAGTTTGCATTAATTTCCGATCACAGATCCCATTAGTTTTCCAAATCTGAGTCCCTAGGTTTAGGGTTTTACAGAAAAAACTCGCGAATGTCATCATCGTCGGGAGGGCGGCATCTGTCGCCACTGGCGACTTGCAGTTGGTTACGGTGGCGGATAGATCTCCGGCCGCTCTCCCTCCGCGTCCGCCGTCTTCATCCTCAGCTCTGGTTGTGTACACGCCGCTCGCCGCCAAACCCGAGGACGAGGACCTTGAAACCAAGCTCCGATGGATTATCGAGTGCGTCCCTGTTCGCGTCAGCAACACCTCCGACAGCTCCGCCGATTCTGGCTCTGGTGACTTCCATCAGGTATTAGTTGTCATTTGAACTGAAAATCTCTAGAAATTTAATATTGGAAATTAGGGCAATTATTTTTTTATTACTGGATGATTTCGCTGATACGAGCTTTTGTTTCCTTGATTAGCTCTAATTACTGGTAGAGGATGTGTGGATTTAGAATTTAAGCTGTAATTGGGTAATATTTGTGAGAGAACCATTATAAATTTGTAATTCACCATATATCTTTTGTCTGATTTGTGCTCCAAAGTATGTGACCGAAGAGGGCAAAGACAGTAGAGTAGTTGTTGTACTTCACTGTAAATGGTAGTAATCGAAATAGGAACTTTATTTACCATTTCATTTATATTTCATGAAACAACTTTGGAAAAAATGGAACTGGCAGTAGACTTTTCAGTTTTATTTTATTTTTTCTTGAAGAAACTAATCAAGAGCTATAAGAAATCATGGAATATTGGCGAGAGAAGCTTTGTTCATTGCTCATTGGAGTGTGAACTATGCTTTTGTTCTTATATTTACGACAGGAATATCACGTGACGGAAAAAAAGGAGGAGCAACCAGCTGCGATGAATGCATTTGAGTTAATTTCCATGTCAAAAGGTCTCAATCTTGGTAATCTATTCGATGTCGAACAGGTCCGAATTTTTATTTATTAATTTTATTATTTTATATTTATTTTGTTGTTGTAGAAAGATTACAATGTTAAATATTTTACTCATGTTTACCTCGGCACCGGTGACAGGGATACAAGAGGGAAACAAGGTTCACGTCTAAATGCCCGGCTAATTAGATAATTAATAAAATCGAACAAGCTGCAAAACCTCTTGGTTTCGGTGTTCAGAAAAAGAATTACAAGGTAATAATTATTTATTTTTTCGTAATTTTTATCAGCTTTACTTTTGTGTAACCTCATTATAAATCAAATGCAGTAGTAAAACTCGATCTTTGACTTTTTTAATTGTTCTCCTTTCGTAACTTTATTTCTAGATTTTTTTCCCAGATGAGACTTGAAAATTTAAAAGCAGGACAAAAAGGCAATCTTAATGTCGCTACTGAGGTAAGTTACTGTAAGAATTGTCGATCAGCTTTGGACCAATATTTTTGAAGTTCTGATATATCTGCATGGTAACTTACGCGCGTTATTTGCTCGAATCAGGTTTTTCAAGTTGGCCCGTCTTTACACATGGTCGAGGTTAGAAAAGCAAAGGGAGACACTTTGGAGTTCAACAAAGTACACTTCTTTAAAAAGGGTTGATTTAAAAAAACTAGCACTGTGGTGTTTCCTATTTACAGGAAAAGCACATTTACCTTTCAGAATAGAATTACCTCAAGGATTTATTTTTATTTTTCAAAAGTGACCATCTTTTCTTTTTTCAAGAGCTTCTGAAATCCTTATATATCAAACTTGATATTATTCTTTTTTTCTTTTCCCCTGGTGTTGTTTATGCTGTTCTATAAGAACCTTTCGACGTGTCTTGAGGACGTGGTTTGGAAAACCGAAGAGGATATGCAATCAATGAAGTAGAGATCGATGCGTCTAAGCTAATAACACTTACCTGCTCAGAGCTGTGTGTGAATTATCTCATTGAAGAAACTAATCAAGAGCTAAAAGAAATCAGAGGTATTTTTTGTAATTTTGAAAGTTAGCTAGGATTTTTCATAATTAGGTCAAACCTCAAAGGCACTCTTCTGTAATTATCCCTAGAATTAATCTGAAAGAGATAAACTGCATGATTAATCAAGCACTAAACAGAACAAATGTGTTGCTATTTGCATGCTTATCATATAACCAGACCATATCACATTCTAAATGGATAATAATGATCTMAATATGTTATTTACAGGTCATCCATYGGTACAAGTTGATGGTGAAGCTCCAGATAGGKCTCTTGATRCTGCTGTTATAACTCGCCWYAAGCAYTWTTTTGCTATGAACAAACTCAAGAAGATTGCAATCGGAGTAAGTATCATATATTATTGTTGCAGCTCTGCAAACACTAAATTATTAAAGATACTCCAGAAACTTGCAATATTTATTTGAAAGTACAAGATAAACATATTAAAATAACTTCTTAATTGATATTAATGAAGCTCAAAGAGGCCGCCCACATCGTTGAATATATATATCAATTTTTTTATAAATAATTCATGAAATGGTGACGAACACAGAAGGTGAATTCAATGGACTCTATGAACTAGCCACCAAAGGGTTTGTCTTTTTCTCTCAGTTTGTTCGTTCGTTCGTGTGTCTTTTGTTTCTATTAGGTATGCTTGATAAAAAATACTATTATTTTATGCGCATCAATCTTATACATATTATGAGATATATGAAAATGGACATGTGAAGTTTGCCAATATGCGATGCAAGATCGATCACTAATGATTATGTTAATTTAGAGATGCACCTTCAAGGAGGTTTATTTTAATATGTTCAAATATATATAATTAATTATTTATTTTTTTATTTCTTTATTTTTTTTTGTATTTAATTGGTTATTAAAGAACCATGCAAAGCTTGATCGAGAGGTACATGAAGTGTAACCGGGAAATTCCAGCTGGAGATCTCAAAAACAAGCAAGTACTCCCTCTGTTTCACAATATAAGTCGTTTTAGAAAAAAAACACACTTATTAAGAAACCTAGATAAATGAGTAAATAATTAATTTTTTGTTATCGTAAACTACCCACCTTCCTTTTATCGTACTCTCTCTCCTCAAATATCTCAATTCCCAATTCACTTTTTACCTTTTTCTTTCTCTCTCTCCTCCAATATCTCAATTTTCAATTCACTTTTCACCTTTTTCCTTCTCCCTCTTCTCCTAAATTTGTGTGAAAAAAGCAAAACGACTTATTTTATGAAACAAGAATTTTACTCTAAAACGACTTATATTTTGAAACAGAGGGAGTACTTATAAATATGGTGTGTAAATTCATTTCTTTGGGAGCTTTTTTTATTGTTCAAATTTACAAAGTTAGATTTGCGCATTGTTCATAAATTATATCGTTTATAAGTAAGCTGGCTAGAGAGAATCTGGTACTGCCTTTTCTAGTGACAATTTATGCATTGTACTATGGATATTAATAAAAAAGTACACAAAAAAATTGCACTTTTTTATATTAGTTGTTAAATGATGCTGGTTATCAATAAAACCAATGTCCAAATCACTTTCAAATTGAATTAATCAATCATGATTCTCCTATTTATTAATATCCTCCATGTTGTTAATAGTGTTAACTATTAATGCTGAGGTGTCGAAAGGAGAGCGTTTCGGAGCTGATGTGGACCAATTAAATTTCTCCAAAAATGACGTGTCGGAATGTGGTTCATAGGGGGTCTATTTTGGGAGGAGGCCAAAATTTTGACCAAGTATAAATAACAATTTTTTTTTTTATGTTAATATTAAAAAAAATTAGGGTTCATCTTCCGACACCACTCTACATTTCTTTCTTTTCTGCCGTCAACCAATCAGTTCTAAAAAAAAATTCAATCTTCGGATTTCAACAACCAGGTATTGAAAGCTTTTCGACCTCCATTTTTTGTTTTGTTTGGATAATTGTTTTTCTTATTCAAATATTTTATTTTTTTAATATAGTTTGTAGTCTTTCGGTCCAAAATCAAAAGATTACCATTCTGTTCTTCATATCAACCCGGTCTCATTTACCAATCTTAAAAAAATATCAAAAAATGCCGATCTTTTGTTTCCCGATCTATTTTCTCAGATATGTGGATGATATTACTACAGATCTGTTTTCACAAAAAAAAATTCAGATCGATTTTCACAGATCCAAAAAAAATATCAAAAAATTCCAAGCCGGATGTGTGTTCGTCCAATTCAATAGTATAGTACGATCTGTATTTTTTCTTAATTTTTTTCCGATTTGTCCTTTTCTTCTAAATTATTGCAAAATTCTTCAGATCTCTTTTTTGCGTGATTTTTCACAAAATCCCTTTTTTTTAGCAGGTGAGACTAAAGTCACAAAGAAGAATCAGTTGCGAAGAGATTTCTTGGCTCTCTAGGCTGGCCACCTCCGTTTCTTCTTGATCCATTAATCTGTTGAGACAAGAACCTCAATCTTTGCTCCTTCATGTTAGCAAAAAGCGAGTCCATGATTCGGTGCTTTTGCTTGAGACAGATAAGGAATAGACTTATATTTATACCATTACAAACAAATACACATAACATGATTTTCATAGATTTGTTTTTTCTCAGATCGGTTGATTTCAATTTATTTTATTTTTTTCAGATCTATTTTTAAATAATTATTTTATCTCTTTGTTAGTTTTGTCCGTAATTCATTTATTTATTTTGGTGTTATTCTTCGTGTAATGCGGGTTTCGAATGTGATTTTCGTGCAATGATAAATATATGATTTGTGGTTTTGTTGTTGGGTTAATCTTTGTATTTGTGGTTCTATTGGATCAGGACTCTCGATGGTATTTTTTCTCCTCAAATATTACACCATAACAATTGTCTCGATACCCTCATCATCCGGTATGCTCAGAGAACCAAGTTGCGAAGCACGGTAATGACGGGGATAGAGGCTCGGTCGGTGAATGAATTGAAACAAAATCACCAGTTGGGCGACGGCGGAAGCGAAGGTAATTTTACCAATTTACCTTGATTTCTGACTAATTGGTTTAGGGTTTGTTTTGGAGCTTTTTTCTTTAATGGTTGTAGTCTTATATAATAGCATTTTGATTGATTATTGTTGGTAAAAATGGAACTGAGAAAAAGGTGTGGTGTTTGAAATTCTTTGCTAGGGTTATGATGTTCTTATCAGGTATTCTAATGAAAGTTCATAAAAAAAATTATTATAATCGTGGAGTTGACCGATGTTGTAGCAATTCTTTAGTGTGTTTTTTTTATTCTGATGTGACTAATCCCTCTCTCTAGAGGTAATTACTTATCGTCCAACCGCATAATTACCATATAGACTACTATCTAAATATTAAAAAGTGATTTATTTTAAAATGCAAAAGCTGACAATCACTTTCTTGTTTTTTTTTTGTACCAGGATATTAAGGCTGTGGACTGGTCTCAGTATGTCGCTCCATTTTGGTCGGCCGTAATAAAATCTGCATTGACATGGAAGGGCATCACCTCTTTGTTTAGAAGCGGTAATTCACATTTTTGCCTTTTTTAGTAAGTATTAATATGCGGATTATAAGTAAGATTATTTTAATCAGGATGGAAGACGATAAGGGGGGCACTAGCCATGCCGTTGATGATCGAAGGATACAAAAAGGGTCTAATCAAATTGGCCATCATTACATGCCGAAAACCTGCATCATGAGCGAGCTGTCGGGTTTTTTTCCTGATTTTTTGTTGGCTATTTTCGCCACATTTGAATATCTTAGTTTATATAATGAGAGCTAATAAGCCAGTGGAATTTCATGGTTCTGAAGTGCTTGGCATCATTGAAAGCTTGTGAAATAAGAATGATATATTAAGCAAAATATGGTCAATATGGTTCATAGTGACTAGAACAAAACCGATCATAATATATTTTTCTTTTTCTTTAATTAATTTATTAATCAGTAGTATTATTGATGTCTGATTATCTTATTTTGCTGAGTGAAGGATATAAATGAACAACGGGATGATTTGTTCGAGCTACAACCGACGTTTTTGGCCAGGGTTCCTAGAGTTTTTGAACGAAGGCACGAAACACTTTTGTGCTTTTTAATTAATTGTCGTTGCATGCATTTCGCATTTGGTTTTCACCAATATGGCCGGTGATGTTTAACATCTATGTTTTTATCTGTCATCCTCCAGGAGTCCTAAAAGCTGTTGAAGAACTAAACTGGAGGAGGAGAAGAGTTTTCAACATGCTTTACAAATAGTAATAAAACTACTTTCACCCAAGTAAAAATTAAGGAGGAAAAAAAATAGAACATGAAATGATGCTAATATCGTTGCGTCTTATGAATACAGCAAACTTTACTGGATGAATAAAGGGTACAAATAGAAAGACGCATCCCCTCTGGAAGATCTAAAAAAATTCATTATGCCTTTGGCCCATATTTTAAAAATTGTCCGAAAATTGCGCTTAAAATAATAATAATTGTTAGTATTATCAAATTTTTTTCGTATTATAATTATTTTTAATATTATTATTTTTCCTTATGTAAAATTAAAGAAATTAATCATCTTGATTTTTGCTAGACTTATTTTGGCAAAGAAGTGAAAAATAGCATTACTATATGTTTTTGTTGTGTAGATCAAGAACAGGTTAGGCGGCCGAATACGTCTGATAGTCTCTGGTGGTGCAGCATTAAGCAGTGAGGTCGAAGAGTTCCTACGCTTCATGTGCTTTTGTTGTACAAGGCTATTGTAAATAATTATTATTTAAAAAAGAAAACAAGAACAAAAAAACAAAATGAAAAATTCTGATTCTGCTTGGTTTGACTTTTTTAACACAAATAAAGCACTTTTACAACTCATTCACCCAACACTCTATTTTGAACTTATTCAGCTTTTAGCTTTTATTCGGGAATCACTTATGACATTTCATTCTTACTCAAAAGTGATTTATTGTGAAGGATTGACAGAGAGTTGTGGTTTGTCGACAATTGGCTTTCCGGATGAGATGGGCTTGATCGGAACAGTCGGTTCCTCATTTGTTTACTCTGAGATCCGTTTAGAGGAAGTTGCGGACATGGGCTATGATCCGCTGGGCGACCCTCCACGTGGCGAAATATGCTTTCGAGCAAAAATATTGTTCACGGTGCACTATAAGAACTCGGAATTGACTGAGGAGGTTGTTAAAGATGGATGGTTTCATATAGGTTATAGTCGTTTTGTATATTCATATTCTACCGTTATGCGAATGGGTTGATTACAAGAACTCTCATTGAGGTTTAACATAATTACGAAATCATCCGAGTTATCCTTCAAAATTACAAACACCCTATCAACATTTTTTTAATTTAAATTGCACTTCCATAAGGGTGTATTTATAGTTTAAAAAAAGGAATAATTACAAAAAGTATCATAACGAGGTTTGACCAAATTTTTTTCAAAAAAAGGAAAAAACTCAAAGTTACAAAAATACCCCGAGGTTTGATTCAATGTTAAGATTAACAGTGATATTTTAAAAAAATGTGAAGGGGGTTTCGAAAAAGTTTTTTTTTTCTTATGAAGGGGTAGATTTAAGACATTATTACATTTTAGGGGTATTTTTACTATTTTGAAAAGTTACCTTTTTTTTTTGTAATTAGGTGAAACCTCAATGGTACTTTCTGTAATTACTTTTTTTCTTTTTAGATTTACTTAGTTCACCATGGAGGCGAATAAGTAATTTTTGATATTTATATGTTCTTAATCAAGTAATTTATGCATTTATCAATTGGATTTTGATTGCTTGAGAATACTATTTTTCCCTGGATTCTAATTTTTGATTTATATTAGTCATATCCGATTAGTTTTTGGATTAATCCCAGTGGCATTTGTAGTTCCTGAAAAATGGCAGTTCAGCCTCACAGGCAGCTCTAATGGACTATGTTGTGAAATAGGTCGCCTTGATAAAAAACTACAGTTATCTTTAGAATTACAGTTAACTCTTTTTTTTTTTAGCCTGTTTATGATTAACCCAAATTCTTTTGAAATCGAAATGTGCTGATCAATTTTGATATTGTGTTTCTTTTACTGCAGTTTGCACCTTATAAGAAGGTGAGTAAGGTTTATTTTCTTGATTCCATACCGAGGTCGGCAGCTGGGAAAATACTTAGAAGGGAAATAAGGAGTTTATTAGCTTCAAGGCTTTAGGTTTGCAAGCAAGATTCGTTTGTTCAGATTGACTGATTTTTGGATTAATCCCAGTGGCATTTGTAGTTCCTGAAAAATGGCAGTTCAGCCTCACAGGCAGCCCTAATGGACTATGTTGTGAAATAGGTCGCCTTGATAAAAAACTACAGTTATCTTTAGAATTACAGTTAACTCTTTTTTTTTTTTGTCTGTTTATGATTAACCCAAATTCTTTTGAAATCGAAATGTGCTGATCGATTTTGATATTGTGTTTCTTTTACTGCGGTTTGCACCTTATAAGAAGGTGAGTAAGGTTTATTTTCTTGATTCCATACCGAGGTTGGCAGTTGGGAAAATACTTAGAAGGGAAATAAGGAGTTTATTAGCTTCAAGGCTTTAGGTTTGCAAGCAAGATTCGTTTGTTCAGATTGACTGATTTTTGCAGAGGAAAGAATTATTAGGAAGAAAATAGCTGCACAGCTTATAAGAAGTTTTTTGAAAAAAAATATTTATGTTCCCTCAGTGTAAACTCATAAAGTTAAACCATAGATATCTTTAGAAGAGAAAAGGTAATAATTGTTTTGTTGGAAAATGATTCTAATTAATCCTTTGTGTTCTAGTCATTTATCCTGGAATCGACCTAGGTTGCCGAATAATAACAACAATTGTATAATTGTAAAATATTATAATATTATAATTTAATGTTTATTATTTTTGAACAGAGTTATAGTAGTAGACTAAAAACTTAAATAATAAGTTACAGTTGTATGATATGAAACTGTTTGTTTTATATAATTGATACATCAATTTTGAGCTTTATTTGGGATATATTGATTCCTTCATACAAGTGAAGCATCATGAGAGTTATTACATTATTTTTATTGGGTATATATGTAACGATATGTATATCTGGTAGCAGCAGTATCTTCTGATCTAAATAGGACTACACTTATATGATGGTATTTGGTATTTAGGGTGGGAAATTTATGATACCATATTTAGCACCATAGAATTCCAATATTTAGGGATTCTTTGCAAATTCTACTACATAGTTGAATATAAAACAACAGTTTAATATTATACAACTGTTAAATGTGTGCATGCGGTGCATAGACATTGACAGAAAACAAAAATCTGATTAGACATAACTAAAAAGACAAAGTAGAAAGAAAATGTATTAAGAAATTTATCAATTAAAAATGAATATATAGAAAACTAGAAAACTAAAAAAAAAAATGATATAACGTGTAAATATATTAATATAAATAAATTAAACAAACTAAGATAAACTAGAAAACACCAAAATTTAATATTTGAGCGCCTAAGTCCGATCTTTTCATGAATGTTGGAATTATGGGTAAAATTGTGTAGGTTTACAGTTAACTGATGAGCTATTGAAGAATTTTATTTTGATCGAGTTGGAAAAGATTTTGCAAAGTAATGGGAGATCGCTCAAAAACTTCGCTGAGATGCCCATTCCCGATGATGCTTTGATTAATGACGGAAATAACAAACTGATCCAGCAAGAACTTAATTTTGATAGACCCCTTTTGGAAGTTGAGCATCGCAATCTATGCTCATTATTAACTGATGAAAAGAAATGAATCTATCGTGAAATAATAAGTGCTACCTCATCAGTCATGGGTGGCGTTTATTTTGTTTATGGTTATGGTGGCACTGGTAAAACATTTATTTGGCAAACATTATCAGCAGTTTTACGGTATAAAGGAGAAATTGTTCTTAATGTTGCTTCAAGTGGTGTTGCGGCCCTTTTACTTTGTAGGCAGAACTGCACATTCAAGGTTCGGTATACCTCTGACTATAATAGAAGATTCAGTGTGTTCAATTACTCCTGGGACTGAATTAGCTTCTCTCATGGATCAGGCAAAACTAATCATTTGGGATGAGGCCCCAATGATAAGTAGATTTTGTTTAGAAGCTTATTGCACCTGAGGAAAGAAAGAACCTACCATTTAAAGGTAAGGTTGTAGTTCTGGGTGGAGATTTCAGACAAATTCTTCAGTTTGTTCCAAAGGGCAGTCGTGAAGATATTGTTTATGCAACTATATGCTCATCTCAATTATGGGAACATTGTAAAATCTTCAGATTGACGAAAAATATGAGGTTAACTGTTGGACAATCATTGACCGCTTATGTTGCACAAGATATCAAAGAATTCTCAGAGTGGATACTGAAAATTGGTTATGGTGACATTGGTTCCGAGGTGGATGGTGAAACATTGATCGATATACCGGAAGATAAACTTTTAAGAACCACGGGTGATCATGTTGCCGCTATTGTCGAGAGAACGTATCCATCTATTTTAGAAAACTTTGGCAGTGACTCCTTCTTTGAGGAAAGAGCTATTCTTGCACCCACTAATAGCATTGTTGAAACAGTTAATGATTATGTGATGTCGATACTTCCAGGTGATGAAAGAGAATATCTTAGTTCCGATACGATTTGCAAAATATATGTCAACGGGGAGGCTCAGCATCAAGTGTACTCAACCGACATTCTTAATTCAATAAAGTGCTCAAGGATACCAAATCATATTTTAAAGTTGAAAATTGGTGTCCCGATTATGTTGATTCGAAATATGGACCAAGCAGCAGGTTTATGCAATGGTACAAGTTTAGTTGTTACACAACTTGGAGATCGTATTATTGAAGCAAGAATTCTATCAGGCAACAATATTGGGACCAAAGTATGTATTCCACGAATGACGTTGAGTCCCTTTGATAGTAGGGTGTCTTTCAAATTCCAAAGAAGACAATTTCCACTCATTGTATGTTTCTCAATGACTATAAACAAGAGTCAGGGGCAAACTCTTTCCAATGTTAGGTTATATTTTCCAAGACCAGTTTTTAGTCACGGTCAGCTTTATGTTGCGATATCTCGAGTTAAGAGTCGTAAAGGGTTGAAGATTCTTTGCTGCAAAAAAGATGACATCATTGTAAATAAGACATGTAATGTAGTTTATAAGGCAGTCTTTCAGAATTTAAAATGATAAATAAATCTTAATTTTCGAACAATTTATTTACTTTCTTTATTCGGTATTTATTAATTGATAAATTTTATTATTCTTTGTGTAATTACTCGATATGCCCGCGTAATACGCGGATTTTCACACTAGTTATTATGGGTTGTGCTGAGATATCACTTGGTGATACAATTGGAGTCGGCACTCCTGGTATACTTGAAACTTTATTTTGGTTGTAGAAGCACAATCTTATGTAGCTCAATTGTTAAAAGAAAAATAAAATTATAAGCTAAAGTATATTCTTCCATTGCTAACTTAACTATTTTAACTATATTATGTTCTATGTATATGAGCATGTCTGTTTTCTTTCAATACATTGTTTCTTGTTCTTTTGTCAGGTACTGTAATTCCACTGCTTGAAGCTGTTGTTGATGTTGTGCCTGTAGAGAAGCTTGTTGTACATTTTCACGACACTCATGTCTTAGGCTTTCGTTTTTGTCGAGAAAGATTAATAATTGAGAAATTATCAATGTTTTAAATAGTTATGAGTAGTAGATTTGGTAGGATTATTAGAAAGATGATCCTAGTTTTGTACTATACTGATTTTTTAGTTGCTGCTTAGCATAATCAATCTTCAAGTAATCAATGGGAGATTATTTAATTTTCTGCTTTTATTTAATTTTGGTGCACCTGCTTTCATTTCTTTTAATTGTTTACTTTCTAGAAGGTATTTTTAAAGAACCGCCGTGAATTGTCCCTGAAAAATAGACTTTTTAGAAAGTATTTTTCAAGAAACCGCCGTAGAATCCACCGCCGTTGTTTTTACGGCGGTTCATAAATCGCCGTAAAAAGCATCACTTTCTACGATGGTTCAAGAAAAACCGCCGTAAAAAACCTCACTTTCTACGGCGGTTTTAGAACAACCGCCGTAAAAATTTACGGCGGTCGATATAACGGCTGTTCGAAAACCGCCGTTAAAACTAAAAAAAAAAAAAACTGCCTTTAAAATCCTATTATGCAGTAGTGAAGTGACCTATGAATGGGTCGAACTCTGCCGTCACACTCGCACACCCTTGTAGCCATCGTCCGCGCGTGCATCACAAGCTAGGCAGGTGCAATCATATAACCAATATAGTATTTTGGCCATAACTCCAGGACCCATCGTGCCAGTTAATGGGGGAATATTGAGATAAATGTGAGGCATATACTAGGGGGAAGGTGACTAGGGATACATTGTAATAGTCTACAACCAAGTAGCCCATTTCAGGTAGAGCAAACCATTTTTTTTGGTGCACAAAGTTCAAAGCAATTAAGTTGATCTTTAACCACCTCAGCACGACCAATCTCACCAAAAACATGGTTTTACAATTGCATGTAACGTCTTAGCTCGAACATAATAAGGTTTTCTCTTATCACTAAGTGTGACTCGAAAACCATAATGACCATCTGGATATACATCTTTGGTGCCACCAATATAGTTCTGTCGATTATATGGTATGATACAAAATATAGCAACAATAGTAATAGATCGAGTTTGTGTATGTTTATTAGTTTGTGTTTTCATCAGTGGGTGTTTGCTAAACACTTGCATATCACCACTTTTTCGCCCACCAATAACCTAAATATCATCATTGTTAGGCCACCAACTATCATTAGTAGGGTTTGTGTATTTAAAAGCACTCTGATCAGGTTTGTTGATTGGTCAATCACCTTTTTTCCTTTCTTACAGTTAGTCGCCCACGAGGATGAACAGGTCCTTCGGGGGCTAGTAATATGGTCATCACTGGGTTTGAGAGATTTCTCAATCCCCTCAACAACAATCTTTTCTTAACCTTGCAAGTGCCATCAAACTTGGTTTTTTCACACCCCATACATCAACTAGATGACAACCTAAATCATCAATAACATTATCGCGGACTCCAACATTAAGCTCCATATCCAACTTTCTCTGAAACCCATCAACCCTATCTAAGGGGATTGGTCTGTCATCCCTTACAAATTCAAATAGATCATGAGCACAAGGTTGACCACATGTCTTCCTCAATACTCACCCACAAATCAAAGGATCTAAACCACCCTTAGTCATGCCTTTAATCTGATCAAGTATCTTGCTCAACCCATCAATTGAAACCACACCACGCAACTCCTTGAGTGTATTTGATTTGAATCAGTATTAAATTACATCAATACTTGTCTCAAATGATATTTAGATTGCAGTTATGCGACAACTCAAGCAAAGTGTGAATTTATCCCAATATGTTTTGAAATTCTCCATACTTGATTCAAGTTGATTTTTCAACACTGAATTGTGGCTCTTCGCCCTAAGAGAATATTAAGATTTTATTAATTCTAAATGAACATAATTAATTAACACAAATAAATATACTTAAGTTCAAAATATCTGTTATTGGTGGTATTCTTGAAATGTATGACATTGTATGTCCAAGCGGATGAAAATCTTTTTTGTATGATTCAATCCATTGCTTCATAGAATACTCAACAGTAGATTCATATTCTACATATTCAACTTGAAATCTTCTAAGCAACTCGTTGAATATCGGTTCGGAATCTGCAAGGACCAATACATTCGTACTTTAATTGAATGAGTGAGTTTCATCCCATTGTGTGATTTTTTTTTTGTTTAATTGACCAATATATTCCTACTAATGTGCATGTGACATAACAAAGGACTCAAGGTTGGATAACAAGTCTCAACCGCATTCATCAATGTAATTTCTCGATAAGTGATAATCACAATAGGGAGATATGATTGGTTCATCAATATTTCAACATGCTACCGGCCCAAAGGTAGCTCGCTCTTTCTTCAAATAAGCACAATCAACTTGGAATTTCATGTCGGTTGATGTCACACCAACTATCTCTAACAAAGGTGTTGTACATATTCGTCTTATATGTACGATCCATGAATAAAGTTCTTGGAAATGCACACAATAATTTGACACTAGTAGGGTGTAAATAAGATATCCCTCGCCATGTCCGTCTTCTTGTATCGCTTAGATACCATATGTAATCATGCTCCTGTACTCTACTCATGAGGTATTGCATTTGAGATTTGCCTCCTCTCTCGGCTATTTTGTAGCTTGCCCTAAAACTGTACATAATCTTTATTATTGACTTGTTATCTTTAGACTTTTTCCATGTGCAAAGAGTCATTCGGTCGACTATTTCTTTCACACATACCAGACCCAAACTCTTCTTCGGCCTTTATGAGCCGACTGACATATAGATAGTCAGTCAAATCAAGTGCAGCCGGATCATTATGCACACCTTATTTAACATTTAATTCACATTCTTATTCAGATACTTGTTAACCCCTTAAAGAAATGGACACAAATATTTCTTTGATTTGTTATTTATCTTCTCCTTCATCTCGAACTTCGTCTTCTATCTCCAAATTGTTACTTCTTACTCAAAATCATTTAGGTTTAGATTCACGATATTACCCACTATGTTCACAAGCCAACATTAATTGATGTTTACACTTCCCGCCAGAGTCCGAACGTTTCACCACAATCACCATATCAATCTCATTTACAAAGAGTGTACCCAACTTACCAAATACTCACGAGATTCAAAATATTGGTGTGGGGTGAAGTCATTTGTATAATCCAAAACCAACTCATTTGTTAATAGACTAACGACACTAGACACTGTAAAACATGTTTTTGATTCATGTTACAGATTGACAAAAAGAAAAAAGAAAGATCAATACATATATCTCCAGTTCTGTGTACTTTCATCAACCAATAGCTGAAAAATACATCAAATTCTGGTCACTCGTAGCTGAAAACTTCTTGCAAATTTGGTCACTAATTGCCGAGAATTCGGGTATTTTTTGGTTGGTAGTGGTTGAAAATAGTTACAAAACTCGGCCAAAAGTGATTGAGTGTATTCTCGGCCACTTTTTTACCAAAAATTGCTTCAATTTTCGGCGGACCAGAGCCGGTGATTGTTTGAATTTTGGTGTACCACGACTGAACATGTTGTGGCCAATTTTTCAAGCTACAACTAACAATAACGACACGAAAATAACAAAATAAAGTCCACCTATCCTTTCATAGGGATCGTATGAGCTGCCGACGGTAGTCTTCAAAACGAGCTAGCTAGAATGATAAAAAGAAAGAAATGTTTATATTGGTTGTTTTCATAATTTTTTTTTTTATCATCCATTATTGATTATTTGAAATGTTTGAAGAATTAGGGTTTGAAAATAATTGAAATAAGTAAAAGAAAAGGTGTTATAAATAATTGAAAAGTTATTATATATTTGTGTGTTTTAATGAGTGTTTAGTAATTTATATTTTTCATGATTGTTTTTAATAATTGTGATAAATAAAAATGAGTAATGTAGAAATTTAACAAGGGTATGTAAGATAATTCTTCAATAACATTTTTTGAATGCTAGTAATATATCGGTGGATATAATTTGCTAGCAAATAATTGTTTTCTCACATGGGCTTAATTTATTTTTACTGCTGAGCTTCCAAACCCAAAATTGTGGCGTATAACTTTTGGTTTAATAGTTTTGGTCGCCTTGTATTATAGAGAGAACAAGATTTGACCTTTAAGATGGCAGAGATTTGCAACTGGCATATTTTAGTTCTAATTCTTCCGTATTTAATCATAATAATTGTCAAACTTCCAATTGCAAACACCTTCAACTTTTGGGTACTTATTTAGAGACTCGTTGAGTGTATTTATAGTATATTATTAAGTTAGTAATGTCATTTGTATTTAAAAATCGCGACATTATTATTGTAAATATTAAGAGATGTGTGCTTAGAAAACCAGCGTATGAATAGTCTCTATTTTCTTTTCCCCCTTTGTAATTAGTCTAAAACTTCAGAGTATTATTTGTAACTACCCCGAATAAGATTGACAGACGAGAAAAATCACAACCAAAAACGTAAACTACATAATCCAGCACCACCAGTACATAACTCTGGTGATTTACCTGTAACTGGATAAGTTATTCATGTTTCCAGCTATAATAGGCGAATGAATACATTTACAACAGCTAGGAACAATCTATAAGTGCATGGACGCAAATTTATATTCATGCACAAGACTAAGCTAAGCTGAGGTTCTAACACACTACATCTTCTTTTCTTTTCTTTTTTTTTTTTTTCCTTTCAAATGTCCAAAAAATATCTTGTTCGTTTTCTGGGCTATATCTAGGTCAGTTGAGCGGTCGAGCAGTCAAGAATATCATCTCAGAAAAAAAAATCGAAAAAATAAATGCATGCGGAGTCACCTTAACCCGACTTTGATTTATTTAATAAAAACGACCGCCTTGTTGATAAGGGAATGGCAACCTCGTAAATATTGTGGACAATTCCCTCGTCATAAATGTTATTCTTAACCACTCGCACTTCTTCGAGACGAGATCTTCTAAAGAATGTCTTCCATTTGCTCTCTCGAGGCTTCTTTTCTTGATTTAGTTCGCCTAAGCTTGCTTTCATAGCTGCTGCGCTCGCCTTCGCCTCGTTTACCTTCCTCTGCCAACTCAGATGCTCTTGCCATTTAAAACTCTGCAGTTTAACAAGTGATCGAGAAGCTCAAGTAAGAATTAGAAGAAACAATAAAAACAACAGAGAGTAAAAAAACTTATTATATTTTACATATACAACTTACAAACCATTCCTCAATCAGTTTTAACGCACAAACAAGAACTTGAACAAACACTAGATATGACTTGTGTAATCATCTATATGACATGCATAATCTTTCATTCTCTTCTACGTTTCACGTTCATAAAGAAAAAAAAAGATAACAATCCCTGAAACTATAAGTCAATACACGAGAAGGGATTAACCAATTAAAGCAGCTAACAGAGCAAGTTTTCTCATATGGAGTTTTCAGACAATTACTTAAATAATCACAATACATTTTCTGCCCACAATACCCATCAATTCATTATATTTTAAAAAAAATTGTTGCATAGGAGGAAAACAATCAAGAGCCATATAGCAGGAGGTAAAAATACACACAGCAAGAATTATCAAAAAGAAAGATGAAGTGTACCTCATTTGTGGTAGTGTTAGTGAGACAGAGTTTTGCGTGGTATAGGAAGAAACCAGCTAACAGCAGAGATATTACGGCCAAAAACACCATGATGAGGATTTGTGTGTTGTAAGAGTTCACCAACCACTGCCATAAGACAAATATTTATTATTATAAGAAGGCGGCGTGACAGGATGACAGCACTACAAAAATATAGCAATGTCATAAGCTCGTCTATGAAGCATACATTCACGGGTATCTTCGGTATAATTTTTCCCCTGGTTTTCATTCTCAATATATATCAATAATATAAAACAACACCTGCACCACCTTCCCATGCATTTATTTATCTCTTCGTACATACATTCACAGATACATTCTCTAACATCACAGAAAGAGAGAGAATCAAACATATTCTCAAGGAAGGACTATTTAATCCCATCAATTGATGATTTTGTGACGACCAATATAAAAGGAAAAGAAAAGTTTTTGTTTTTTTCAGGATTCATAACAATATAAGAGCTCCTTATCTGGGAGGATAACTGATCTGTGTCAAATTTAAAACCACCCCAAGTTGGGGTGAGTTTTGAGACCTTAAATGGATCTCTAAGCAGGTAACTGATTTTAGTCCCTTGGATCTGACCCGAATTAAAATTGTGTGTGTGTATATACATACATACATATATATATATATATATATATATATATATATATATATATATATATATATATACACACACACTGATAGTTTATACTCTCAATATATATAAAAGTACAGTTCGAAATTTTGTTTTGTCCACAAAAATTTTATGAATTCGTCCTAGAGTTTTTATAATTTTAACGCTTTTGTTTAAATTAAAGTCAGGTTTGTGGCTTATTATTTGACGTAGCTAATTAGGTGCACCATACAAATCTAATTTGTTGGAAAGTGAATATAGCCATGAGGTGGTACTCATTTAAGAATCATCTTTGAATAGAGTTTTCTATTTCCAGAATAAAATTCTCATACTTAGACAACGAGTTTTGGATGGACCAATAAAAATGAATAAATATTTGGAACATAAAACATGCATAAGATTGGCGGGTAATTAATTCATAATTTCCTGTACATTAAAAATGAACACATTATAAAATTTACAAAAGATGTCCAATGGGTCTATTTGCTGAATCAAGCTTGGGCCGGGTCACGCCCTAAGTTTTGAAATATCCACCTAGACCTCATCCGCTGTCGCTCTAATATTACCCCTAAAGTTAGCAAATTTAGAAGCGAAAAGTTCTAAATTAGGTTTGTCTCATAGACGATCAATTTGAGTGAGAATAAAAGGCATTCACTAGTACTGCAATTTTGTTGTGCCAATGCCATAAAAGTTAAAAGAAACATAAGTGAGCTATGAATCATTGTTGAGTTGCAGAATCAGATGATAAAAAAAGATTCACCATCTTAAGCATTTGAAAATAAATGAGAAGTTAAAAGGTAATACTTTATGCTTGAGACTGAATTTAATTAATTCACTCACCTGTACAACAAGTGGAGCCAACTTTCTGAAAGAATTTTCAATCCCATAATAATCTGCAACCACAGTACATTTACAGATATTAGAAATGTTCTAGAACCACGAAAGGACAATATTCGAATTACACCTAACAAACCTGTTAGAACGTGGATAACTTGCAACTCTTTCAGCCTACCAGCAAGAATCAATGCAAGCGCAACAATTCCATATATACAGATTAAAAAATGCCTGTATAGGCATTTAGAAAATCACTTTAAAGACAATCCAAATTATTTACGAATAATTTCTACAATTAACTCTTGTTTTAGTATTAACATTCTATCTCAAACATTCTCAAATTATTTATATACTTGCTTAGCAACTCAGCATTTGGTCGCATTGTTTTCTGATATATTAATGATATGTTTAACTATAATTAATCTAGTATCCCGAGTAAATATTTGTGCAGCCAATTGAGAAAAGCTGGAAGATTAAATATTCTTTTCTTGGCTAAGTTAATTACTTACCAAATAATAAAAGCCATGAAGTATCTTGTATTTCTCTCTCCTATGCAATTGTTCTTCAAATAAGATAAAATCAATAAATAAAAACTTGAGATAAATGGCAAAATCTGAATAACAAACACATACTAATTGTCATTAAAAAAATATCAGGAAAAAAAAGTGTAGTAAAAACATACCATCCACGCACAGTGATGGTCAAACCGAGCAACGCAGCGGTTACATATGCTACAATGCTTTGACCTAGCGGGTCTAAAAATGCAAAAAGAAAAAAAAAAAAGTAAATTAAATAGTCTTAAATTTTGTTCAAACAGTTATAATCTGAAGAAATGCACTTACTTAGGGATCTTGCAGGTAGAACATTCTTTTGCTGAGAAGATTATGTTGTCATACGGATAAGCAGAGAGATATTGAGAAACGTTTGTAGAATTTATGACCCCCGGATCAGAAAAGCTAGTCAACAGAAAGAGGAGAATTCCAAATCCAACCACCAAGAAGCTCATGTACCTGTTAATACATTAAAAAAAAAAAAGTAAATAATCGCATATTCTGATTACACAAATGACAAGCATAACAGAGTACGGGTACCTGTGAGCTCCCACTAATATAATATCCGGGAATGTAGACGAAGGATGAATTTGCAATTACATAATAAGTTCCTCCCACTATTAATATATATATCAACTGCATGAAGGAAAAACAGATTAATGAAACTGAGTCGGTAAAATGAAGTCACAATATTATTCACAAGGTCCCTTAAACTACCATTGGTGATAAATGCAAGGTGTTCAATTAGTGAAATAGCTAAAAATAAATATTATAAAAAAACACACACAAACCACTACAATCGTTTCCTAATCAAGCAAAAAACAATTAAAACTTTAAAAAAAAAATCATTGAATTATAAAAATCCAATCTTTACCCAAAAAAAAAAAAAAAGAAAGAACCTGTATAATTGGGTTGGGTCTATCGCAACAATAGTACTCAACGGAGAGAAGCGCATTCGTGCCCTTAGACCCGCAAGCAAAATGTACAAATCGCCTGATTTGAACCAGAGAACCACAAATTGATAATCACGACCACAGTAATTTTTCTAATTCACAGGGATCATCTTGTAAAATAAACCATAGATTTACCCGAAATAGTCGTAGGCGCCCGAAGGTAAATGAAGAAATGGATGCGCTGAATGAAGGTTGCCTGAAAAATTGGCCACTGCCCGCAGAGGAATGATACAATCACCAGCAGTGTCACCAATCCGTGGACCACACCAGAAGCCATTGCACTGCCATTAAGAATTATATTTATTTATTTACTTTTTTGAAATTGTGGGTTGAAGAAAATTGAGGAGATAAAAGTGAAAATTGAATTGTAAACGAGAATTTGAGAGGATCTATACAGTTGTTGAACAGTTTTCTGACTATTTGTTTAGAGTCAAGCTACGGGCTAGAAACAAATAAGGTACAGTCCACAACTTTGTCAGGAATTAGAATCTTGACTATGTTTATTATTTACATGAAAAAAAAAAAAAAAACTTTTATCTCCTCAATTTTCTTCAACCCACAATTTCAAAAAGTAAATAAATAAATATAATTCTTAATGGCAGTGCAATGGCTTCTGGTGTGGTCCACGGATTGGTGACACTGCTTGGTGATTGTATCATTCCTCTGCGGGCAGTGGCCAATTTTTCAGGCAACCTTCATTCAGCGCATCCATTTCTTCATTTACCTTCGGCCGCCTACGACTATTTCGGGTAAATCTATGGTTTATTTTACAAGATGATCCCTGTGAATTAGAAAAATTACTGTGGTCGTGATTATCAATTTGTGGTTCTCTGGTCTCAAATCAGGCGATTTGTACATTTTGCTTGCGGGTCTAAGGGCACGAATGCGCTTCTCTCCGTTGAGTACTATTGTTGCGATAGACCCAACCCAATTATACAGGTTCTTCTTTTTTTTTTTTTTTGGGTAAAGATTGGATTTTTATAATTCAATGATTTTTTTTTTAAAGTTTTAATTGTTTTTTGCTTGATTAGGAAACGATTGTAGTGGTTTGTGTGTGTTTTTTTATAATATTTATTTTTAGCTATTTCACTAATTGAAACACCTTGCATTTATCACCAATGGTAGTTTAAGGGACCTTGGTGAATAATATTGTGGA
>BMAC01000746.1:104701-130282 GCA_014905375.1 Phtheirospermum japonicum
GCAAAAAAAAAAAAAAAAATCTCGCCGGAAAATTTTCCGGCGGACGGGTGGCGGCGGCAGGTGGGGAGGTGGTGGTGTATTGTTATTATTATTATTATTATTATTAGCTATTTTAATAGTAAAGGTATTATTATATATTCATATCACATTTTTGGATTATTTGGCAAAAAGTAGGTACTATTTGTCTTAAAATTGGTATGAAGGACTAATTGACAGTACTATTTGACAATTTTTCCTAAAAAAAATAATAAAAAAAAAAATAATAATAATAATAATAATAATAATGTTGCGGTTAATTAATACATAGGGAACTCAAAACTAAACATCGAGTTTTTTCACCCGCCAACTTATTTCATATACAAATCCGTATCATATACAATTGTATTTTTACTACATTTAGAAATGAGGGTGATGTATCATATATCACATGCTCTTTAATATTCAATAACAGAAAGGTGTTTTCAAATCTTCACTTTCTCAGGCTCACAAACATATACTCAAAAAAATTCAGTTTTGAATTCGTAAACATACAAGCAATTAAATACATCCGTTGATTCGATGGTTGTACTACAAGTTGGCCACGTCTACGGCTTTCTCGATTATTTGAACACATGACCCAACAGATTGTCCTTCAGACATAGCCTCGGCAAGCATAGCTCGGGCTTTTTCATGGCGACGAAGAATTAGGACAGTGTTCAGTACAGCCCATCTCACTTGACCATCGGCTTTCTTCTGTGTAAAGCCTAAGCTCTTAAGCAATTTATCCAACTGTCAAAAAAAAAAAAAAAAAACATCATAGACTCGGATGTTTAGTATGTAAAAAACGGAATGGAAAAAAAACAAAAAACCAACATGTTTCATTAAATTATGAAGATTCGCATTCCTAACTTCATTATGGGAGTATTCACAGATTCTAAAAAAAGTACTCCTTTTCCTGCTAGAAGCTGAGAATCACTTTTTTTTAGAGTTAGCAAGCACTCCGTTAAAAGCAAAGCAAAAGAGAGAGAGAGTCCAAACCGAGTTAATATCTGCAAGGCCACCTTCGGCAGCACCAAAGAGGAGATACTCTGTTGCCACGCCGGCTAGTGCTATACACGAAAACCTGTTTAGTGTCTACAATGAAGCATCGTCATCATTATCAGTAATTTGCAGTTCTCAAACGCAAATTTGACGACGAAATCATAATAGTGATGTGAAGATAGAACTTACAGTGGCTGATACTTTTCCTTTGCTTACCTGAAATGACAAAATAAAATAAAATAAAGCAGGTTTAGATAATTAATAAATAAAAATAGACCAGCATGCAGTATTTAATGATACATTTTCAGGTTTGGATTGGATTACAGAACATATTATACGCCTGAGATCTCATAATTCAGGCAGTTTTAGATACGTTAGTTTCTTATCTGACATAAACATTCCATAAACGTTTGAATCAGTTGTTATTTTCATGCATTAATGGACTCCTTTTTATTTCTTCTTCTTCTTCTTCTTCTTCTTCTTCTTTTTTTTTTTTTTTTTTTGAGTTATATTGCACCTGTGAAATACTAAACCATTAAAAAAAATCACGGTGACATCAAAGAAAAAGTTTTTTCTAAGAATCAATGTCTTAGCTAAGTTTTCTGGCAGTGTACAATGCCTATTCTGTGGCTCCTTTTATATTTTATTCTGACTATCATTATTCAGAATACGAAAGCAACCCGAAAAACTGATAAATGTGGGAAGTTCATCTCTTTGGCATGAAATCCCTTTATAACCAGTGAGAATAACATTTTGAAAGAGAATTTTATATTTAAAAAAAAAAAAGGCAAAATAAGAGGTACAACGAAAGCTATATTTGGTTTAAGTGGGACCCACTTCCTCAAGAAACTCGACGTCCACAAAAGCAGTCCCAGCTTGAACATTGAGCGATCCTTCTTTCTTCAACGCATCCAAGCTGGTTATTGTATATCCCTTGGGTAGTATCCCGAGCAAATATGCAATCAGGAAATGGCCTGCCTCATGCTAATTCATACGAGGACAACAACAATTAAAAAAAAAATGATTAAAGGGCAAAGAGAAAAATGGGAGTATATCACCATAAAAAACTCATCAACAACAAAATTAGCTAAAGATGAAAATCACCTGAACAACCCTATTATGGTACTTTTGGCTGAACGAGTGTCCAATTGTATCAAGAACCAAGAAACTTATCCCACCGTTGAAAGAAACCTACGCACAATCACTTTAAAGGAAATAGTAAAATGATGTCATAAATTTCTTTAGAGCTGTAATGTGCTTATAGTTTACATGAATATATTAAATTAGTCGGTCAATTAAATCATCGATCAAATTACCACGGGCATTTTCAAATCCTAAATCCTCCATGTCATGCAAGTTTAACCAAATCAAATATAGCAGCAAAAGTACACGTAACAAAAGTGATAAAAGCTTAGTTTAAGGTAAGCATACCGCATCTAAGGTCCATAGGAACAACAATCCAAGAGACGAGAAAAATATTTGCTGTGGGCTTAACTCAAAAAAGTTGAATGCCGCAAATCCACCCAATAATCCAGCAGCCTGAATGACCCTCTCTAAGGAACCGAGAGTGGCATCGACTGGTGATAAAAGAGATGAAGTTTCTATTCCATTCAATCTTAACTCGTCCATCGTGTAGAGCCTCTGAGGAATCTGCAATTAAAAAGCTATTTAAATAAGTTAAAGCATATATCAAGCCTTCACAAAGCAGTCATATGAAAAATGGTGTGTTAATTCAGCCCCAAACTCTATGCAAGAAATACTATTTGTAATACTAGAAATTAAAATAAACTCAAAGATTTCTCCTTTTACCAGAGAATTTATTATACATTATTCATTTTGTTGATGGCAAGAATTGATAACTGGAATAAACTTTAAAAAATTGCCACAAAGCAAACAAGAAAGAAATAAAAGGTTGTTTTAAGTGTGCATGAACCTGACGAGCGGCGCCGAAGCAGTGGAGCCCACCGGGCTTGCCCTGCAAATCCCTGACAAGGCTCAAAGCAGCTCTCTCATTACCATTGTTCAACTCCTTGTCAACTTGCTCCAGCGCTTGCCACCTCGCGCCGTCGCCGCCCGCCGCTTCCAATCCACTCACTATCCTGCAACGGCGGCGGGAAAGGATCAGCGCCCCGCCACCATACACCAAAATATGAGTTCTCATTTTCCCCCGAAAACTAGTTACAATTTTTTTATATTTTTTTCCAGATTTTAATTTATATTTTCCCATATTGTTTTGTTCCCCATTTATTATTGTAGCCACACAGGCAAGAGCCAGTGTGGTAAGTAGAGGATAACTAACCGATACGGCGTCGTTTTCAAAATACTAAATATGAGCTTTTTACCAGCGTAAAATTGAACACTGGCGATGGAAGTGTACGTTAGTAACGTTACCTCAGTTATTAGGGAACCCTTATCAGTGCCGGCGGCGACTCAAAATCAGAATTGTCGAGTATGGGCGCGGGCAGTGAAGGAAGGCGAGGCGGCGATACGACGTCGCAGAGCGCTGAAGAGGGTGGGCCGAGAATTGGAGAAAGGGAATTACAAGGCGGCGATGTCTCTAGTAAAGCAACTGAAGGCTCACCCCGCCGGCCTCCTCCGCGGGTTCGGCGCCGCCGCCCCAAAGGTACAATGCAGTAAGACCGTATTTGTGTTATATTTATTTCCCCCCCTAAAATGAAAGGGCTAAATTAGGATTTGCTCCCTAAAAGTCAGAGTACCTCTTTTAGTGAGAACATCATTCATGTATATTGTTAATGACAAAGAAGGGTTTTTTAAGAGCAGCGAGTCAATTAAGTTAGAGTACAATATTTAAAACACTTACTATTTGTTTGCAGATTTTAATATTATAGGTTCCAACAAGTGTATGTGAGTTGAAGTTAACTGGAAAGACAGAAATATCATCAGTGCAGTTAGTAGTTGATGCAATCCTTCGTTCCATCAAATGTAGCCTAGAGTTTCAACTGCAGGAAGAAGAAGAAGAAGAAGAAGAAGATGAGGTGTGTACACTATGATCTTTTTCTATTGTTCTCTTTCTTTCTTTATTTGGGTGCACATCAAATGACCAATGAAATTTGACTTCATACTGGCTTTACCTATGTATTTGCACTTTGAACTTGCTTACTTGTTTAGTCTTGCTCACAAGGCTAGTTATTAGTTAAGATTTTTGTTATACTATGGTAAAAAAAAAGTTTACATGTCAACTGTGGATATTAGTTTAAAAAATGTCCCATGAGATAACTAGGACAAAGAGGTTGCTTAATATTCTTTGTCTGCTGCATAAGAGTTTACCTTCTGTTTTCACTAACCCGTCTGTGAACTAAACATTTGTAGGTCTCCGCCGTACAAGATTTTGGAAAGGAAATGGATATTGGGAGTGATGACTCTATTCATGAAGATCATTTAATGTGTATGCAAGTAAGAGGATACATTTCAACTAATAATGTAGCCACTCTTGTTGTTCGTTTTTTCCTTCTTCCAAAAATGAGCATGTATCAATGAAAATTAAATAAGGAACAAACCCCAGGAATTCAAGATAAAGAAATTCTTGAAATTGAGCTGGGAAGAGGTGTAAACTCATAATGTAAGGTGGATAAGTTTGTATGTAATATTACACACTGGTAATAGATAAACCAGCATTAATATGCAGTTGCTAAATTTTAGGAAATTAGGTTTTATCAAGTGCATTTTCTGAAGTAACGAAAGGGTGCATTCATTTGAGTTTAAATGTTGCATAACAAGAAAACAAATAAGCTCAATGGATAAATCGTACACTTTTATATGTTTTCATAATTAATAAAATATCGTCATTGTATGTTGTTATATGATTGAATTCCACTACTTTACATATTTTAGGTGTCAATTCTTTATATCATATATCATTAATACTGGTAAATATTATATTTTTTTCCTGGACATTTTAAATTCATATAGTGACATGTTGAAATACTTCTACCATTATTACATTTGAGGTTGAGAGATTATTTTATATAATACTGAACTGTAACTTTTTTATGATTTCATGTGGTTAGTTTGCATTTGATAAGTTTGATAAAAATAAGATGATATATTTTCTTTATTCTACTTATAAAGGTTTTATTTGCTTTTAATTAGTTAGTATAAAAAAGTTGCCTTTTATATTTGTGTATCAATATAAAAAGAAAAGAATTGAGATTTATTAGTTGGTGATGTTATGTTGGGTAGAATTGAATTGAAAAGGAAAAGAAAAAACAAAAACAAAAACAAAAACAAAAACAAAAACAAAAACAAAAACAAAAACAAAAACAAAAACAAAAACAAAAACTCAGTCCATCTATCAGTGTCTTGACACTGAGATAGAATTATTGTTTATCAGGACAATGGTCGCTTCTAGAACTAGTATATGGTTACTTACATTTTGCATCGATACATTTGTTGCCTTCACTATTCAGCTCCTAAGCATTTTGTTTCAACACAAAACTCTTCAGCAATTTAATATGTTTCAGCACGAAGCTGGTCACTTTCTAGTTGGTTATATGGTTGGGGTTTTACCCAGAATATACAAAGTACCGAGTGTGGAGGATCTATTGCAGGAGAGGTTTGCTCGTGGGAAGGTGGAGTTTCTTGGATTTGAATTTCTTAGAGATGTAAGTGCAGTTACAGGCTGTTACTTTCGTTTGCTCATATAATAGTTTGCTGAAGTTTTAAAATTTTAGTGTTAATTTTTAAATCCTGATTCTTCATCTTCAGAAAAACACTTACTCATTATCTTGGTTTTAATTTGCACAGGTTGGTGCCGATACCATGTATAACAAAAACTTCTCCAAACGGAAGATTAACAAAGAGGTGAAGATTATCCCTTTAGTTGTTTGTTTCTGTTAACTGCATACATTTTTGTTTGGGGTTGGAGTGGAATGCAAATAGATGTCGATACACCAATCTTTAATTTTTTTTAAAATCGTTTTACTTTCTGACAGACTTTAAAAAAGTTTACAAGTGTAATACTCGGAGGCATGGCAGCAGAACATCTGGTGTTCGGGTACTCAGAGTTACTCCACTCAGATGTTCAGAAGGTCAGTTTTTTCTTCATCTGGTAATTGCACTTTAGCCATTTTCGTTTTCGATACTTTTTCTAACTGATGTTGGCTTGGTCAACTGTGAGGCAGTTGGTCACAGTACTTAAGTGGATGGGTTTCACGGAGAACGAAGTTGACTCCGAGACTAGGCGGGCTGCAGAGGCTGCAGTCTTGATATTGTGTCGTCAAAGTGAAGCTCGGTCTATGCTAGCTGAGGCAATGGCTTTGGGGAAATCAGTTGGGTTTTGTATTGAGACGATAGAAAAAACATTAAACTTAAACGATATGTAATATATAATAATATAGACAGTTTTGCAGCCTACTCATATAACAAGTTCTGTTTTCATCAATCTCGGGTTATTTATATAGTATTTTTTGCACTAGTGTATTGTATATCAAGATGCGAACGAGATTGTTGGTGGGCTTGCGCCTTCCTTTCACCCATTTACTTTTTTTTTTTTTCGTATTCATATTTTGGTTTGTATCGTTAGCTATATTTATCAGTCTCCAACAACAGGGTTAGAATAGAAGCATGTTTGAACAAAAATAAAGTGATAGTTACTTTGGTTCTGGGCTGAAGGTCTTTGTATACAAATGAATACAACTGACATTTGTGAATATAGTGATAATATGACTAATGGCCGTGTATATGGTAAACTAGACGACAAGTTGTTTTGCAAGAACATTTGGATAAAACCATGGTTGAGAAATTGTTGGGTTTGTTTTTAGTTTTGTAAGTTTAATAATAATAATAATAATAATAATAATAATAATAATAATAATAATAATAATAGTAATAATAAATGTGAATAATCTCAAGATGTTCAACGTCTCTTGGCCGAGTAGTGGGTTATTTGCCAAACAAATGTTGGCTATGTTCGGTTTGCTTTGTCATGTCCTGTATAAACAAATTAACACACCATTTAACTAAAAAAATAATGATAATAATAATAATAACAATAAATTAAAAAGAACACTAACAATGTATGCATCGTCCAACGTAATGTCATCTCCCCAAACGAAGTGTGAGATGTGCTTTCTCTTAATGAAAAGACGCATTCATTTGAGCTTCATGTTGCGTGACAAGAAAATAAACAAATTCAGTGGATATAAGTTAATAGACTTTTCTATGTTTTCATAATTACTATGTTCTAATTTGTAACATATTCTTAGTAAAAACTTATCATTGTATGTTTTACAAGTAAATTCCATTAATTTACATATTTTAGGTATCAATTCTTCATACCATTATGTCATCAATATTGGTAAATATTATTTTTAAACTTATAACGATATGTAATGTAATATATAATACAGACATTTTTGCAGGCTACTCATCTAATATATAATACACAGCGTTTGGTGGATAAGTTGTTGAGATACAACATCAAATTCATAAATGAAAAAAATCATCCTCGTCTCCTAGACGATCGACCCCTCGTTGTTACTTTGATGACTCACCCCTCTTAGCTGTTATAATAATGGCCCAACTCATGTCCCTGAATCCTTTTGCTTCTGGCCCATTAATGCAGCCCACTACTTGGCAGCCCAAGACGACGACCCAACTCAACCGGGTCGGGCGCTCCGTATCCACCTTGTGACTTAATCTTGACCGCCCATCTTAGGATTTGCATCTGGGTCGTTGATCACCCCTTATATTCCCTCTAACACGAAACCCTAGCCTCACTTCTAATCTTAGCTCTCTCTCTCTCTCTCTCTCTTCGGCTACTCTCTCTCTCTCTCCCGATCTTTGGTCTTCATCCCTCTATGTTTTTTTCCTATTTGTCGGAAAATCGGAGCTTGTCCTTGAAGATATCGTGACTCATTTGAGAGTGAGATTCGTGTGAGAGTGGTGCTGGAGCTCGGGTCAACGGGGGATCTCCAAACGCCGCCTTGGGTCTTCGTCCGAGGGGTTACTAAATATGCCGGCGGTGGTCTGGGATTCCGGTAAACCTAGCCGGTTTACTGCTTTGTATAAATGGGCCATTTTTGTTGGATATTTGAGCCGGATTTCAGATCTACTGTGTCCCTATTCCGGTGACTACACGAGAAGAGGGATTCTCGTTCTTGTTATTTTTATCAGTTGTTTCGTCTTAACTGTTTATACATTGATTATTGTTTTCTCTTTAAACTTGTTGTGTTCTGAATTGCAGAAATATAGAAAGTGAGCCTGCTGCTCTTGTGGATTGCAGGCCGCTGCAAGTTGCTCGGTCTGGCCGCTGGGACAGCTGCTGGACCGGACTGGAGTAGGCTGTATTACGAGGGAGTTGTTGTTGCGGGCTCAAGGCAGTGCTGATTCGACGTTGGGCTAATTACAGACAGTAGTGATTGATGTCTAGGCCTTTGATACAAAGTTCGACAACCAAAAAATAACACTTTCGCTTCGTGTACTACCGCAGGTACCGGACGTTGAGCGTTCGCAACAGTGGCATCAGAGTGTGGTGACTGTCTGACGCTCCGGTGAACTGGGGCCCTTACCTAGGGTCCCGCTAAGGTATATTGGCTTAAACCTCTTTGTTTTAAATCTCGTAATTTAAATACCGCTGGTCGCGGGTTTTATTTATTTGAGGCATAACTGGTAGATCTAGGTTAGATTTTAGGCTAGTAATTGATTGATAAGTGCTCTCGTTTTGTGCTTCTTGTCGGTGTTTAATTGTTAATTGTTGTTTTTAAAAATTTGTTCGTACGATATTTAGTATTTTAGCTATCGACTGTCCACGCACGCCAAACCTTCCTGCCCGGGCCGCTCAGTGCCATAGGGGATCTTGAGGGGCGTGGGCTATCGATCTCGTGCCAAGGTCACCGACCGACTTATTTAATAAGTTAGTCAATGTACCGACGAGCTTCCATTGTGATCTAATCAATCCAGCGATTGATCGTCTCTGTAACTTTTGTGCTTCATGTGATTTGTTGTTTTAAGTTAAATGCTTACGTGTTCGCACTCTTCTGTCATTGGTTGTTGTGTTGCATTTGTGTAACTTGTTGTCGAGTGTCGTCTTATTTTTCCAAAACTTGTGTGTTTTTTAAAAAATGTCATCGACGTCTGCTTTTAACTTACCTCCGTTTAACGGTAAAACAGATTTTGCCATTTGGCAACAGAAAATGAAAGGGATTTTAATTCAGCAAAAGGTTTTCAAAGCGATAAGTGGCTTTTGGGGAGAAATTACAGGAAAAAAAAACTTGAAATGGATGAGTATGCTTACTCTTCGATTATTTTAAGCTTGTCTGATTCTGTCTTTCATAAAGTTGGTAAACTTGATACGGCAAAAGGGTTATGGGAAAAACTTGAGGAGTTATATACCTAAACTTCTTTTCCTATCAAGTTATTTTTACTTGAAAAATTTTTCCGCTTTAAACCTGATTTGACTCGAGACGTTGATGATAACCTTGATGAATTTACCAAACTTGTGCAAGATATTAAACAGACTAGAGACAAATATATTGATGATTACACCCCTATTGTTCTCTTAAATGCTATTCCTGGTTCTTATTCTGATGTTAAATCTGCCATTAAGTATGGTCTGGATCTTGTGAGTCTTGAAAAGGTTGTTAATGGTCTAAAAAGTAAGGAATTAGATTTGAAAAACATCAGAGGGTCTAGGAGTTCCAGTGAGGTTAATTTCGTTAAAGGAAGATCTCAAAATCGTTTTCAAAATCAAAAAGCCTCATCTGACCAAAATAACCAAACTCTTTATAAAAAGAAAGGAAAAGGCAAGTCTAAGTCTCAGTCTAGGCCTAAGAACCAAGAATTTTATAATTGTGGTGAAACGGGTCATTACATTCGTGAGTGTCCTCTGCCTAAGAAAAACAAAAATCAAAATTTCAAAGACCAGCAGAATGACCAGGCTAATATGGCTTCGAGTAGTAAAAATAAAGGTGATGTCTTTATGGTCATTGAAAATGTTGATGTTGTGAATTATGTGTCGTCGTTTTTTGCATGCCAAAATGAGTGGCTTGTTAATTCTGCTTGCACATTTCATATGTCTCCATTTAGAGAATTATTTTCAAATTATAAGGAAGTGTGGCATGGGTCTGTGTCTATGGCTAATGAAAAAAGGTGTCATTTGCTGGTGTCAGTGACGTCCGTTTGAAATTTGATTCCGGTTATGGTGTGACTTTGAGAAATATTAGATATGTGCCTGATTTATGCAATAATTTGATTTCATGTGCTGCATTGGAAGATGATGGGTTAGAAGGTAGATGGGGGAAGGGTTTGATGAAAATTTTGAAAGGGTCTCTTGTGATTTTCAAAGATGACAAACGTAATAATTTGTATGTTTGTGTTACTGAGTCTAATGTTGTCGCTAACTCTGTAAATGTCGTCCAAGTGGAAAAAACTGATTTGTGGCATAAACGGTTAGGTCATATGAGTTGTAAGGGTCTAGATATTCTGCATAAATCTGGCTCTTTTGGTGATGATAAACTGTCATTTTTGCTGTTTTGTGACTCTTGCGTGTTAGGAAAGCAGCATTAAAGTGAAATTCCCATTTCCCCCTATCCCAATAGGTCTAAATGCACTGAATACTTGAATATTTGAAGCTGATGTGTGGGGTCCAGCTAGAGAACCCACCCAAGGTGGAAGTTGTATTTTCTTATCCGTGATTGATGATTTTTCTAGAAAGTTTGGATTTTTCTTTTAAAACAAAAATCTGATGTGTTTGAAAAATTCAAGTCTTGGAAAACTTTAATTGAAAACCAAACTGGTAAGAAAATCAAAAAATTTCGAACGAACAATAGACTTGAATTTTGCAACACTTTATTTGATAAATTATGTGCTGATTCTGGTATTCAAAGATACGAAACCATTTTGTATACTCCTCAGCAAAACGGGGTTACGAAATGTATGAATCGAACTTCACTTGAAAGAGTTAGATGTATGCTTGCATGTTCCGGTCTTTCTAAAAAGTTTTGGGGTGAAGCTGTTTTAACTATTGCTTATTTGATAAATAGATCTCCTTATGTGCCTTTGAATGGTAAGTGTCCTGAGCATGTGTGGTCCAATCGAGAGATTGATTTTCTCGAACTTAAGGTTTTTGGTTGTACTGCATTTGTTCATCAAAAAGGTGATAAACTTGAACCTCGGTCGAAAAAATATGTTTTTTAGGTTATCCCGAAAGTGTCAAAGGGTATAGATTGTGGCTTAGAGTGAACCCAGTTTTAAAGTCGTGATTAGTTATGATGTGACTTTTAATGAATATGAGTTTCCTTGTTTGTCTGTTCCGATGCCTATTCGTGATTCTAATACTGCTCTGAGTAAGGTGGAGCAATCACCTAGTTTAATTAATTCTGATGATATGCATGCTGAAACTGAGATTTCAATTGATTTACATGTTGATTTGCCTGATTTAACTGCGGAAAATGCCGATGCTACTATTGTGCATGATGTGCCTATTGATAATCTGCCTGAAAATGATTTGGAAGGCTATCAACTTGCTAGAGATAGGGTTAGAAGGAACGTTGTTAATCGACCTTCTAAGTTTAATGACTATCATATGACTTCATTTGCTTGTAGTGTGTTTGATTCGATTGATAGTAATGAACCTAGGTCCTATGAAGATGCTTTGAAATCTATGCATTTTGTTGAATGATTAAATGTTATGAATGAGGAAATGAATTCTTTGCATGTTAACAATTGTTGTGCCTAAACCTGATAATTGCTATGTTGTTGATTGTAAATGGTTGTTTAAGGTCAAGGATGAATGTGATTCTGTTAGGTTTAAAGCTCGTCTAGTTGCTAAGGGATTTACTCAAAGGGAGGGGATAGATTATACCAAAATCTTTACTCCTGTTGTGAAGTTTACTACTGTTAGAGTCATGCTTGCATTATATGCTCAGTTTAATTGGGAATTAAAACAGATGGATGTTAAGACTGCGTTTTTGCATGATGATTTGGATGAAAATATATATGCGTCAAACTGATGGTTTTGTTGATAAATCGAAGTCTGATCATGTGTGTTTGCTTAAGAAATCTTTGTATGGTTTAATACAATCTCCTAGACAATGGAACAAGAAATTTGACGAGTGCATGCTTTCTTTAAAATTTCGAAGAAGTTCGTTTGATACTTGCTTGTATTTTAAAGTAGATGCTAAGGTGCATATTGTCTTATTGATATATGTTGATGACATGTTGTTAATTAGTTCATGTATCAAGTCTATCGAGCATGTGCAAAATTGTCTAAGTGCTAAATTTGACATAAAATATTTAGGTGACGCAAAAAGGATTCTTGGCATGAACGTTGTTAGAGATAGGAAATGTTTGACTATCTTTCTGAATCAAATTTCGTTAAGGATGGCAATTCGGCCCCGACGATACCCGCCCCCGCCCCGCCCCATGACCCGGGACGGGGCGGGTCCAAGTATCGTCTCCGCCCCACACAGGACCGCAGTATTTTTTTTTTTAAATATATTTTATATACATTTTAAATATTTATTTTATATGAATTATTAATTTTTTTTACATTTAGTATGTTTTAATTGATTTTCATCTTATATTTAATATTTATAATAATATATGTATTATAATATAGGGAATTTATATGGTACAGTCAATGTATCATTCTTCATCTAATTGTAACCATTGGATTAATTCCGTTTTAAATAGTGAAACAGATCAATGGATTACAATGCAGGAGGTATGGTACATTGAATGTACCGTAGAGTTTTCCTATAATATATTAAATTAATTTTAAATTTAATAAAAATAAATAAATCTAACGGGGAGACCCGACCCGACCCGTGACCCACGACGAGGCGACCCAACCCGACCCGTTAGGTGGATGAGGCAGGTATGGGTCTTCTAGTACTCGACCCATTGTTATGCCTAGATTTCGTATGTTGAGAAGATTTTGAGTAAATTTTTTATGTCGGATTCCTAACCTGTTAATGTTCCACTTGCTGGTCATTTCCTGCCTCGTAAACAATAGTCTCTCATTCATGAAGAAGATATTGAATACATGAAAAATGTGTCTTATGCTAGTGCTACAAGTTCTGTTATGTATTTGAGGGTTAGTACTAGACCCGATATTGCTTATTCTGTGAGTTGCTTGAGTAGGTATATGACTGACCCTAATGAGATTCATTGGGAAGCTGTCAAATGGCTTTGTTATTTAAAACACTCTGTTAATCTTGGTTTGAAATCTTCTAAGTCTAAAAATTGTGTTTTGAAAGGATATGTGGATTCTAACTATGCTAATGACAGGGACAGTAGAAAATCGACTACGTCTTATGTGTTTACCTTATGTGACTCGTGTATTAGTTGGAAATCGCAGTTACAACGTGTGGTTGCCTTGTCGGTTACCGAAGCCCAATATGTTGCGATAACTGAGGCGTTTAAAGAGACCGTATGGCTAAAAGGTTTGCTTTCTAAAATTTGCATTCTTGATGGTGATGTCGTAGTATTTTCTGATAGCCAGTCCGCTATTCAATTGGTTAAGAATCCTATTTTTCATGATCAAACTAAACACATTGATGTGAAGTGCCACTTTATCCGAGATGTGGTTGAAAAAGGTATAGTTCTTCCTGAAAAAAGTCTTCTAAATCGAATCGTGATGATATGGGAACTAAGTGTTTGCTCGTTGAGAAATTTGAGTCTTGCCTTGAAACCCTGAATTTTGATTCTTGTAATAAGGCTATTCACTGGGTTTGTGTTATTTTGTTATAGCCTTCTCTATTGGCTATAAGTTTTCTTTCTTTTTTTTTCTGTTACTAAATTTTTTGTTGAGAACATGTACGTTGGAGATGGCAAAAAGGTGAAAAAGAAAAAAAAGGGGGGGGGGGGGGGGGGCATACGACGATGAATAAAATCCTAAGGCTACCCTAAGCAGTAAACTGGTATTGGACCAAGGTGGGGATTGTTATAATAATGGCCCAACCCATGTCCCTGAATCCTTTTGCTCCCGGCCCATTACTGCAGCCCACTACTTGGCAACCTAAGACAATGACCCAACTCAACTGGGTCGGGCGCTCCGGATCCACCTTGTGACTTAATCTTGACCGCCCATCTTAGGGTTTGCATCTAAGCCGTTGATCACCCATTATATCCCCTCTAACCCGAAACCCTAGCCTCACTTCTAATCTTAGCCCTCTCTCTCTCTCTTCGGCTGCGCTCTCTTTCTCCCGATCTTTGGTCTTCATCCCTCTCTATTTTTTTCCTCCTTGCCGGAAAATCAGAGCTTGTCCTTGAAGATATCGTGACCCATTTGATAGTGAGATTCATGTGAGAGTGTTGCTGGGGTTTGGGTCAACGGGGTATCTCCGAGCGCCGCCTTGGGTCTTCGTCTGAGGGTTTAGTAGATGTGCCGGCGGTGGTCTGGGATTCCGGGAAACCCAGTCGATTTACTGTTGTGTATAAAGGGGCCATTTTTGTTGTAGATCTGAGTTGGGTTTTAGATCTACTGTTTGTCCATATTCCGGTGATTACACGAGAAGGGGGGTTTCTCGTTCTTATTATTTTTATCGGTTGTTTTGTCTTATATGTTTATACATTGATTATTGCTTTCTCGTTATCACGCCGGGCCATTGGGCTAGCTATTGGACTGGAGTGGGTTGTATTACGGGGGAGTTGCTACTGCAGGCTCAAGGCAGTGCTGATTTGACACTGGGCTAATTACGGACAGCAGTGATTGATGCCCGGGCCTTTGAAACAAAGTTCGACAACCAAAAAAAATGCTCCCTCTTCGTGTACTACCGTGGGTGTCGGACGTCAAGCGTTCACAACATTAGCCATCCTATAGGAGCGATCTTGATCACGCTCAAATTCATACTGCATCATACCCAAACGTAAGACTCCTGTGCAACGTGCAACGCAGTGTCGAGAGTAAGAGACGGGGCCTGATCACACCATCTCTGAACAACAGGCTCAAGCAATCCTCGGGCCGTCATCACCCGGTCCCACGACTAGCTAATTAAGACTTGTTGTAGCTAATAAGAGGAATAGAAACCACGTGTCGTCATTTAATAGGTCGCCGCTAATATGCCATATCAAATACTCTAACTTGTGAGTACAGGGGTGTTATCGCTGTTTATCCACTCAGATTTTATTTTCAATTCAATACAATCGGGATCTAAATTGAGATTTTATTGTCTCATCATTTTCGTCCACCTCATATCCGTGCAATGTCTTCATTAATGCGACTATTTAATTATCGCGTGAATTATGTCTAGTATAGTGCCTTTTGGAATCACGGCAAAATTTGAAGAAAATATTCACCAATTACTATTGTTTTACCTTCAAATGAAAACTTCATAGAAGACGGATTTTCAATCTCATTATGTCTATGCATCACCGGAGTTTTGTTTGACATGCACCAATACTTCTGCAAGTGGAACTGCCCTTTAATATATTTTATTTACATTTTTAAAGTTATTTTAGTATCTTTCACCGTATTTAGCATTTAAATTTGACACCAAATATTATTATATGATGTTGCATTCTCAAAAGATATAATTGGTAGTTTTTGAAATCAAGCCTAATATGTTACCAATATTAATAATAATTAAACAATATATAAGTATAAACTTTTGAATAACATTTACCAAATAATAATAATAATTGTATAAGTCTACAATTAGTGATAGATTTAACAACGACAAAATGTACATAATATGTTCAATTTTATTCTTTAAAGTGGCCAATATATGGAGTAAAGTTAATGTATAAGTTATAGATGTAGACGAATTATTGCACTATGACAATAATATAAACATAAACATAATGATAATAATAATAATAACAATAATGATAAAAATAATAAAAATAATAATAATAAGAAGAAGAAGAAGAAGAAGAAGAAGAAGAAGAAGAGTCAACAAAACTAAAAATATTATGCTACAAAATAATAATAATCATAATATTACAACAACAACAAAAATCAACAAAAAAAGTAATTAATAATAATAAATAGAAGAAGAGATATCAACAAACGTAAAAAAATCCAGACTACAAAATAATAATAGCAAAAGAAATAATAATTAGGGTATATATCCTAATTATGTTAAAAAGGATATCCTACATAATTAAAAAATAATAATAATCCTACGTAATTTTTATTATATGATTAAAAAAATTAATGTTTTTTCATCTCTCATACTTAACTTTTTTCTCTATTCTACATGACTTCTCTCTCTCTCTCTCTCTCTCTCTCTCTATATATATATATATATATATATATATATATAAAACTAAATTTTTATCTCTCTCTCTATATATATATATATATAAAACTAAATTTTTATCTCATATTCATTCACACTTAAACAATATTTTTCTTTCTTAGAAAACATGTGCAATAATTGTAGGTTTATCCATCTGCATATTACAAGAGTAAAGGTGATGTATGATTATCTTTTCATCTCAATCTTCAATTTTAGTGGAAAAATTGATCAATGAAGATTTATTAATTTGTGAAAATCGAGATTATGTTTGGATAAGTATTTTTTTAATAGATTTTTTTGTTATACAGTAAATTGAAAGTTGTTAGTGACTGGGTTCATTTTTAATATTTTAATTTGAATATATAATATAATCTTAATAAGATTGTAGATGGTAAGTCCTATTAAATAAATATAATTTAAAAATAATAATAATTAAATTAAATTTTGGTGGTAGTAGTGGTTGGCTCCACCTACAAATATTGAAGGTGATTGATATATTTGAAATATTTTAATATGAAAAATAAAAATTAAAAAATGATGATTTCTAAACAAATATGATTCTTATTTTTTAAATAGTTAAAAATTGAAAAATCGAGAGATGGAAATAATTCCATACATGGCCAAAATCTCCCCCACTATGTTATCTCATTTTCAAAATTCTCAAAAGCAAGTTAAATATTGAAGGTGATTCATATATTTGAAATATTTTAATATAAAAAATAAAAATTAAAAAATGATGATTTCTAAACAAACATATTTTCTAAATAGTTAAAAACTGAAAAATCGAGAGATGGAAATAATTAGATGGCCAAGATCTCCCCCACTATGTTACTCATTTTCAAAATTCTCAAAAGTAAAGACAAATATTGAAGGTGATTGATATATTTGAAATATTTTAATATGAAAAATAAAAATTAAAAAATGATGATTTCTAAACAAACATGATTCTTATTTTCTAAATAGTTAAAAATTGAAAATTCGAGAGATGGAAATAATTCCATACATGGCCAAAATCTCCCCCACTATGTTATCTCATTTTCAAAATTCTCAAAAGCAAAACATTCGCAATAGTTGCAGTTTATCCAACTTAATATTGCAAAAGCAATTATTTCCCCAAATTTTAGTCCGCACATATAAAATCAGAACACTCTCCTAGCAGGTCAGCATTTAAAAGTGATTTCTGGTTCAACAACTCAAAAGCCCATCAACCAACAGGCATTGCTAAGTGTAGTTTTTTTACCTAAAACTTCATATAATAAAAAAGGCCCAAAATTACTCGACAAGAACAGTGAGAATCTGAATACCTTCAATCAGACAACCAAATAAAGTCCGAGCTTTCATAATGCAAAGCTCCAATCTTTCGAGAGGTCACTTGGTTAGACTTTCAAGGCCAGAATTATTAAGCAAGCATAAATAACATGATTAAACAAGCATACGAGTTTCATCATCGCTAAACAAACCTCAGACAACTGATGAGCATCTGAAAAAAATTATATATAAAAAAAAACAAAAAAAAACTACCATGCTACAGTAGCAAAGGATATCCCAACCGCTAAAAGAAATATAAGCAACGAAATCAGCTCATTTAGCTGAATAAAAACGTACTTAAAACAGGGTTACAATAAGAAACGTATATATTTGTAACCAATTTGCCTGGACTTGAAAATATTCTGAACACGTAAATAATTTCGTAAAAAGCCAACATTACAGTGGCTAGTTTTACACAAGGAACACTCAAGACTAGGCAGAAATAACCCAAGTAACGAAAGAAAGGGCACATGGAATAGAATACCCAACACATGGAATAAAAGACCCACACGACAACCCGAGCGAACACAACTTTTCACCACACACCTTATAATCCACCCGAGTTATTATCATCAGTTATCTATCCTCATGAGCACAAATGGCCAACAACTGAATTTCTTGAATTTGACTTCACATGTCGAATTTGAATTCCCTCTCTTTTTTCAAACATAATCGATGATTTTATACAGGAACACGACTAAAAAGTATGCATATTCAATGAAACCTTTCTTCCTCATCAAAACGCAAACTCTCGATACCCTTTATTGCGGAATCATAATTCTTTATGTTAGGATTGGTTCTCCCTGAAGAAGTATGCTTTGGGTCAGAGGACCCACCGAGGGGTGAGGTTTTTTGGCCGCTTGAGATTTTGTTTACAGTAGCTGGACTAGCCTCGGGGGTACGAGAACGAGTCGGGTCAGAATCATTGCCCAAAGTGAAAGTTTCACGGCTTCCAGAAACAGCAGGCCGTCTCAGTGTTCCAGCACTAGACCTTCCAAAGAAACTGGAGCTAGAGAGCTGCAAATTTTAAGACTCTGAGACATTAGAAATTGTAAAAAAAAACATGCAGCGTGTACATTAATGTGTAGAATGAAAATCCATTCACATATTCCCAAGATAATGTCCATTTACTTGCGCCATTAGAACTATAACAATATTATGGTATAACCTACTACCTCCATCCCAAAAAGATAGACCACGTTACTTACATTTAGTATATAGTTAATTTTTCATTTCCATTCCATGTAAACACCTATTTAATAATTTTAAAAGCATACTATTCCATTTACCTAGACTAACTTTTATGTAGACAGGAAAATGCAATACTTATAACTATATTAACCAAAAATTTCTTAAACGGTGTGAAATAACAGTAAGCCTATATTTTGGGACGGAGGGAGTAGTTTTCATGAAAGAAATCAATTAATTTGATGCTGTCATATTTTTCTCCATTACATGTATACTATAATGCACTCTCAACTCTGCATGTCCTATCTTTACTTAAAAGGAGCCAATACAATCAGAATTTGTCATGATTTATATTTTTTCTTTTTCCCATTCCGTGTAAATATTATTTTGCTAACCGACACTAACTTCTTTCAGAAAGTATACTATCAATCCATGACAGCTAACTCCGTTTAGAACACACTATTAAAAAAATGGGTTTAAGTTACATCAAAAGATTCATGCTAATGAATATAACTGCACATAAAAACCCACAAAATCAAAGATTTCAATTTGCCAATTGTGGCTAAATTCGCTGCTAACCATAGCATCTTTGCTTGCTGAGTCATTTGGAACTGGACTTTTCTGTCTGGATAAGCTTCCGGCATTAATAAGTTGTCCAGAACCTCTTCTTCTAGAAGGATCTGCTGAAGAAGTTCCTACTAGCCTCACCTCTTCCTCACCTGCATTAATGTGAACTGAGGAGTATCTTAAAACCACAGATATAGCAAAAGTTATTACTCTGGGTGAAATAAAAGATTAAAAGATCATTTTACACTCAGATTAGGAAATAAAGACATTTAGTGTTGAAAAAAACTATAAAACATCTATAATCACTTAATTACGTAAATGGAAAAGCAAATGATCAAATTACCATAGGATAAGTACCTGGAAGCCGTTCACCACTGGGAATTGCAGGGGGCAGGCCTGAGCTCGTGCCAGCATTTGGGCCCTGATACAAGATTGCAACATAAAATTCATAATTGGAAAATTATGGTCGGAAAAACCTCCCAGGTTCAATCACTTACAAGAGTCCGTGGAGGAGCAGCCATTTGAGACTGCTGATATTTCAAAATAGTCCAATCAAAAACGTAGTCAAATTGGAAACCTGGAATGGTAAGAAGAAAAATGTGATAATTAATTTAATATTTTGCAGCTTTTTGAGCTCAAAGAATTGGATCACAGAAACAGCTTCGCTAGTAAAAATAGCACTACAGTAGACCAAATATCCATACCTTCGCGAATGAACAGATCACGGAATATTCTCTTAAGATAAGCATAATCTGGTTTGTCCTCGAAACGCAGTGAGCGGCAATAATGGAAATAAGATGCAAACTCAGTTGGATAACCTCGGCACAATGCCTGCAAAGAAAGCCAGCTGTTATAAATGTCCATAGAAAGGATGCCCGTCCCCCCCAACCACGATTTTCCAGGATAATAAAATTACCTCAATAGAAGTTGACACCTTTTTCTCACTTATTTTCTCATATTTCTGTTTTTTGGTTCCTGCTTTTAGGCCCTGCCAAGGAAGGCTGTGCAGAATAGATTCAAACCATAAAGCTCAACACAGCACTAAGAGCTAAAATATGATGAACTAGTTACCTTCCTCTTAAGAAGTACATCAAGACAAATCCAAGAGATTCCAAATCATCCCTCCTGCTTTGTTCTACAAAAAATATCAATAACATCTCAAAAAAGGGTAGATTTGACAAATCATAGTGTAGGAATGAGGCGAGGTAATAATTCATTGCAGAACAAAAAAGAACACCTTACCTATGCCCAAGTGAGTGTTCATACTGGCATATCGTGCAGTTCCGGTCAAGTTTTTGTTCTCCCTGCAATGTTTGCAATTACATATATTCAAATTTGACCGTACTCGGAAATACCATATATTTACACTTAAGAAGTTAAAAGGAAAATCATGTATTAAGATATTAATCCTCACATACAAAGAACAAAAGGACGTGTGAACAAAGGCATTTAAAACATAAGGGGCTTCTTTGCAGCTGGAAACTAAAGAAAGACGCAAAAATTTTTACAAAAGACAAATTGAAACTTCACTGAATGTTTTTGGTTAGTTTAGGTTGCGGCTGGATACTAAAGAAGTTTCATTTTAAGTCTGCCTGAGAAATATTTTATCCCTAGCTTATGAAGTTATTCAGAAATACACTATCCATACTCCATTTTTTTCTCCTACCAATACTCATTTTACTAAAGAAAATAATAATAATAATAATAATAATAATAATAATAATAATAATAATAATAATAATAATAAATAAATAAAGTAACAACATCATTTCACTAACCAAAACTACACAATTTCTTTACAACTCCACTATTCACCCACTTTTACAATATTTAATAATTATTTTACTATATCTATATCAAATCAACTTTTGTCATTACATTTCATATCAATACAATCACAATCTCAAATTTCATTCTTCTCCTTTCAAAGTTTCCATCGCTGTAGGATAGCCAAAAAAAATAAAATAAAGAATCGATCCAATTGCAGACTTATTATTTACATGAACTCATTCCTGGTGTGCCAACTTAATTTCTTTAAAACTCCACTATTCACCCACTTACATATTTTTAACTACATATTTAATAATTGTTCTACTATTTCTATATCAAATCAACTTTTGTCATTAAATTTCATATCAATACAATCACAATCACAAAATTCATTCTTCTCCTTACAAAATTTTCATCGCTATACGATAGCAAAAAAAAACTAATAATAAAAAATCGATCCAATCGCAGACTTATTATTTACATGAACTCATTCCTGGTGTGCCAACTTAATCTCTCTATTGGGGAAGCCATTAAAACAGCTTTTTAGAGTTCTCATAAGATAACAGGAAGTGTGTATGAACTTGATTAATAATACCCATGGGTGTCATATAGTCACAGATAGCTCGAAGCAACAATCAACTCCAGAAAACAACAGAAAATTGAGAATTTGACCAGGAATATAAAAGATATATCATTTAAGATTTGCATTTATGTTGCAAACATTGGTAATGAAATGGAGCCTACAAACAAAGCCAATGATGCTCATCTCACCTGTAAGGAATATGTTGGTGAGTCGAACTGTCTCTATATTTCTTCGCCAGACCAAAATCAATGATGTAAACCTAATATTGATATCAGAACTGACTGCGTCAGCATATAAAGTCCGCTTTTCAAAAAATTCACAGATAAGKAAAAAAAAAAAAAGGACCTGATTTGCACGCCGTCCTAAGCCCATTAGGAAATTATCTGGCTTGATATCTCTATGTAAAAATGACTTTGTATGGACGAATTCAACACGATTGATCTGGCATAATAATATGGAGAAGCATGTTACTCAAAGCATTCATGTTTAACCTCAACTAATGCTAAGAAAAACAAGTTCTTTTCCCCATTAGGAATTCCAATGAAACAGAATTAAACTGAACATAAAATTTATTGACCATTTGATCAGCAAGCATCAGAACCGTCTTCAGTGAGAGTTTCCTACTGCAAAAATTGAATAGGTCTTCAAGACTGGGTCCGAGCAAGTCCATAACTAGAACATTGTAGTCACCTTCCACGCCAAACCATCTAACATTTGGTATCCCAGCTGCAATTTTATTAGATTGTAGTTTATGATACAATCGAAAATATAAATTTGCCATTAAACAGACAATAAGATAGAATCGTTACTTCCACCCTGTAAGATTCTGTACAACTTTGACTCATACAGCAATTGAGGATGTTTTGTCTTCACATTTTCCTGAAAAGACCAAATATATAATCAAAAAATTTACCTTTGTAATAATAGTACATCAACAGATCTCCTAGAAATATTAACACAATCAATCAAAAGAAAAGGGAAAAAAACACTCACTCAAGCCATAACATAAAAATATTTGTGCATAAATAGCAAATTTTATTTAACCTATAGATGCCGTCTCAAATGTCAATTCATACAGTCACGCCAGAGAGTCAACCTCGCCATGTATATGGTTCCAAAGACATTTTCATTCATATTCATACGGTTCTTTTGTTAATTATGATTGATTATTAACAGTAAAATCTTTTATAATATTTAATGCACAAAAGCATGAAACCCCAAGAGAAAGAATGAAACACATAACTGTTTCCAATACAACAAATACAATAAATAATGATAATATCAATAAGTATAGAATTCTATTTAAAAAATAAAAAGATCAAATACACTTAAGGTGACAGTGAGAATTATGACATTGCTACATCGATATCATCCACAACTCGTCTTTTTTTGTTCCACTGGTAATTGGTGAGTCCATGAGAATAACAATTTAGACATATAAAAGGTATAAATTGTAATCCAGAATTTGAATCAAAACTAGTCGCATAGACAGCACCACATGCGTCATTAAAGCAAAAGTACTACTCCAACAACACCCAACACCCTCCCCAAACAGTCAACCACTGACTTTTCTCTCAAAATAGAAAGCAGAATCAATGTTTAAAAAAAGAAAGGCAGATACCAGGCATTTTGTTCGGATGAGTGAGGCGGGCCGTACGCCTCAAATTTTTTCAAAAAAAAAAATAACAAAAAATCCAAATATAATAAAATTACGCAAAGTTCAACAATAACTATTAATCACCCTAATAATTCAACAAAAACAAGAATAAAAAATAAAATCAATATTAATAAGTAACACCAAATTCGTCACACACCAAGAAAACAACACAAAGCAACAAAGAACAAAAGGAATCCAAATTAAGTAGCAAAACAAATTAGAAACAGTAAGTTGTGGTTTTTTAATACTGATAGAGAAAACAGAGCAATGGCGATGTTTTAGGGTTTTCACTTTTCAGCCAAATGTTTTAGACTTTTAGTGAGTAGTCCAACCCAAGTCTTCTATTTGACTTGTTTTATACTTTTATTAATAGCCATAAAGAAAGAAAAGAGGAAATTCAAAAAAAAAAAAAACTTTAATTGAGGCCTCGAGATGTATCAGAGTCGAGACGTCCGCCTCGACACTTTGAGGCGCACATTCCAGATATAGGGGTCCGATGCACCCGCCTCAAGCAAATTTTACCAAAATCGTTAACATTTTCAACTCACATTCTAAAAATGATAGTACTCACCAAAGCAAGTGATTCATCTTAATAATTCAGAAGCTAGAAACATCAAAGCGGTGGAAATAATTTAATGACAACTAAACCTTGCATTCAAAGATGATCAGCATACAATCTCGGGCATAATCAGGTAATAGTAATACACAGTATCAAATGCTACGAAAGATATACTACCCGCATCACGCAACAAGGGTCATACCATCCATTGTAACTTCCTCTCTCATATCCACTCAATCAGTAAAAAGTATTTACCATAGCTAGTCATGCAATGACCACTTCAAGACAGTAGCATAAAACCCACATACAAACAAAGCAAACCCACCAATCAAATAAAGAAGGGGAAAAGAAAGGGCATTAAAAAACAGAGAAATAAACGAACAGACAAACAAATAGATAAATAAACGGGAGAGCATAACTTACTAGCTTAATTGCCACCTCCTCATTACTCTGAATATTTGTCCCTGTACCCAACAAAGAAACCAACAATCAACAAACACTAAACCAGTGAAAAAGTAAACCCAAACAACACAAAACCAGAAAAAGGGGGCAAAACACCGAAATTTACCGAGATAGATCTCTCCAAAAGATCCACTGCCTATCTTCCGACCTAATCGGTACTTGTTACCCACTCGCGGCTCCATCGAACGATGAACCTAGGTTTCAGAATTTGTACCCCTCAGCAAATCAAACCCTAAAAACCAACATAGAGATCCAGGCGGCTACTTAATTGGATTCGATTATTAATGAGATTGAAATTTCCTCTTCCAACACCCCCTAGTACTAGGGTTAGGTCTAAAGCAGATGAGCAGAGAGAAGAGAAGGAAAAAGAAATGCAAAACTGTATACAGTTTTGTCTCTCGCCATATATGTTACAGTGTGAGCGTGTGCGCGCGTTGGAAGTTTTCGTCGTGTTGATGAGAAAAAAGTATAAAGGCGGTGCAAAGCACGTGTAGACTTAGCGAGTGGTTCTGATATCTGGAGAGATTGGAAAGAACGATTGGATGGATTGAGTTCGCGTGCGAGGGCCGTGATCGCGTGGGTCACGTGACATTTTTTTTCCAACCTGGCGAGGATGGATATGTCACGTGATAATATTATCCACAGTCCACACCACCCCCAGTTTTCTTGCAGTCCTTATTCTCTCGATTTTTTTATTTCAAGCCTAGTCACTCAGTTGAATATTGATGAAAAAACAAAACCATTATTCACACCACCCGGATTTATTTGGTTTAATAAATAAATAATATAAATTTAATTTAGAATTAAAAAAATAAATTAGTTTGGAAAAGTTTTAAATAAATCTGGCGGGACGCTGATGGCAAAAGCGTCCCGCCCTTCGAGACGCTTTTCACAAAAGCGTCCCGAACCTGTTTTTTCTCCCCCAAAATTTTTGGGGCCAAATTGAAAAAATAAATTAATTTTTGGGTCGGGACGCTTTTGCCATCAGCGTCCCAGGGGCAGAATGCAAAAAAAATAATAATTAGGGCACAACAAACCCTACTCACTCATGCACACACTCCATTCCTTTCACTTCCATTCAACTTCAAGCAGCAGCAACGGGACGCAAGGAGCAGCAGGCTACCAGGTAAGTTTTATTTTTTTATTTTTTTTACTTTAATATATTTTAATTAGTTGTTAGTTTTAGGATTTAGGTATTATATTATTATTGTTCTTGTTATTATTATTTTTAATTTAAAGTTACATTTAATTTAAATTTAGATGT
>BMAC01000746.1:146133-163690 GCA_014905375.1 Phtheirospermum japonicum
TTTTAATTAATTAATGTATTTTTTTACATTATTACCATGCTGACATGTCATGATCTCAACCATCAAGATTATCTAATCTAATGGTCAAGATGAGTCCCTAGGTTCACATATAATGACGGGTTCTCATTTGAACCCAACCCTATATATATATATATATCTACCCTATATATTAATGCAAAATTCCTCCTATCCTATGTGTCTGCTTCCCATGCTTCGTTAGTTTTGGAAAAAAATTTGGTGCTTCGGTGTCATCCGAGCCTAATATTAACCTAATTTAGTATTTTTCCTTTTTATATATTTACCTACTTTAATACTTTTCTAATATTATATTTTGCCTAATTCAATTTTTTCTTTTATTACATCTCACCTACTATAATACTTTTTTTAACATATTTTTTCCAATTCAATATCTTACTTTTATTCTTCTAATATAAAAATATAAAAAATTTATATCTAATTAGAATATATATATATATATATATATATATATATGTTGAATTAGTTTTTGTTTACAATAAAAGTTGAAATAATTTTATTATAATTCTAAATATTGATATAAGAAAAATATGAGTTATATAAAGTTATTACAAAAGGGAAATAAATAAAATATAAACTTATAAATTTTTTTTATCTAATCCCAATATAATAAATTGAAATTAATATTAAAAATATATATGAAAACTATTGTTACACCAAACAAAAAACAAAATAAAGTGAAACAAAAAAAGATAACGTAATACTATTACTAATACTAATAATAAATTATTATGCCTAGAAAAATAAATATTAAATATATTCTAAATCTTTTTATCTAATTCAAATATAATGCATTGATACATATATATTATATATCTGCACGAACAAATTAGTATCTTACGCAGAAAAAAATAAAATTAATAATTACATATACTACAAGTTAGATGCACGATATTTTTTCAATAGAATTATCAGTGTCTTATAAATTTAATATTTTATATCACATATTCACATGTAACACGCGGGTGTTTGTATATTTTACATTTTTTCAAACTCAATTTTATGCGGGTTTCCCCGTTATTATTAAAATTGATTGTATTGAATAAGAAAAAAATATAATAAAAGAGTCAAATTATGTAAGATTCAATAAAAAAAGAATATTAAATTAGGTAAATATTAGGCTCGGATGACATATAAGCAAACGAAACACCATAATTTATTTGTCAAACAAAGCATACGAAGCAGACACAAAAATTAGAAGGATTTGCATTAATATATATGAGTGATTATTATATTATTTTTAATAGGCGTAACCTTATAATTGTATATTTATAGTTGAATTATTTGACGTTTTGTATAATTAGTCAGAGTATTTGACAAAAATATTTTTTCCTAAATAGTATTTGGCAATTACCCATTGTACAATAATGTTAGGGTTATTTGAATAAGATACCCTTGAGATTTAATATTACTTCAAAATACCACAATTAACTATATTTCAAAGTTACATATATCATCCCCTTATCCCAGCAAGAATTTATGAAATTAGGTACGATGAATTCCATAACTAATTTATAGCAAAAACACTTGACAACAAATTAGTATACTAATTTATAGCAAAAACACTTGACAACAAATTAGTATACAAAAATTAGCTACGTACAAAATGGTTATAGCAAAAACTATGCAGCAAGTTTGAGAAATGTCATAACTATTCATTCAAGCAAATTCTACCATCTAGAGTCTATTAATATGTGAGTTAGGCTCATACTTTAATTAGACTATTTATTTTTGGTAGTTTTAATAATTATATTATTAATTTTTATTATGTTTCTTACACAACATGGAGTCTTCAATTTATATTGTTAAGGACTCATATATTAATTAGATTATTTATTTTAGGTAGTATTAATAATTATATTATTGAGGTTATTATAATATGAAAAGGTAATATGAATTTTAGGTTATTTTATTAGATTATGTTTCTTTGTTTTTAATTTTATTTTATTAGAATTTTATTTTAGATTGTTTTATTAAAGGTAAGACTCTTATTATTATGCTATTTATTTTGGGTAGTTTAAATAATTAAAAGGTAAGAAGTATACTATTAGGACAATAAATCCTATTTTTTATAATTTATAAATATATAATAAAAAAAATTAGGCTCGGATGACACGTAAGCAACCGAAGCACCAGAATTTTTTATTTGTCAAACGAAGCATGCGAAACAGACACATAGATTAGGAAGATTTTGCATTAATATATAGGGTAGATAATCTAAAGGGCTGGGATTAAGGGAGATAAAGATGGTCGTTATTTTTATTTTTGTGAAGTTGCGCGTGTGCAGTTATATTGAGTGTAAATTAGGGTGAAATTCTATTAATATTAGAGAAAGAATAAACTTTTATCCCAAATTCCAAGCTAAATTTCTTTCCAAACATAATATCAGAAGACCAAATGACTTATACAAGACTTCTTTCAGTTCCTTTCTCACAATGAAGCAACAATTAAGGATGGTTGCCAAAGGGAAGAAAAAGGTTATGGTGGACAATGGTCGGTAACGGCTATGATTTGGGGATATGATTTAACGCGCTTGCCTTAAAAATATTAAAGTTCGATTTTGAGTAAATTCTGAAAAATCCATGTTCATGTGCGTGGTTTTTTTCTTCTTCTATTTTATATTGCGCGAGTTTGGTTAATTTAGAGATTTCATAACTTGTTATGTGTGGGGTTGGTGCTGTGAATTTGTATGTCTAAGGAAGGATGTCTTGTTTTGATGTTAGTTTTCCGATTAATTTAGAGTTTGAATTGGTGATTATAGAACAATTTGCATGTTGGTGAGTTATATTATTTTTGTGCAATCCCGCTGCAGTCGACTAGAAATTCATTGGCCCGCCCTAAAATAAAATAACCCAGTTTATATTTAATTTAATGGTTTGTCAAAAGTATGGTTTAATGCCATTTTGTAAAGATTTAGTGTTGTTTATATGGTCTTGTGTTGTTTTGTATAACAGGTCTTGTGTTATTTATATGTTTAGGGTCTTTGAAAGAGAACTATCCCGCCCCGAAACAAAACACTCTCAGTTTATTTAGTCTAATGATTCGCTAAAAGTATGGTGTAATGCTATTTTGTATATATTTTAATTCTATTTATATGGTCTTGTGTTGCTTTTATAATAAGCCACCCTATTATAATCACCTTACTACATTAAATGAAATGAAAATGCAGGATAAAATGTTCACACTTCTCTTGGAGGCAAGAGGTCACATTGCCAAATCAATTGCTTTGCGTAGTGATGAGATGCAACATTTACATATGGACTGGAGAGACGACACCAACAAGGGTAAATGTGGAGTGTTTTTTATGCTCCATATGGAGACGTGTAAGGGGTGGATCGACGAATTGAAAGATTGGACACCACGAAGTAGCCAAATATTTTGAGGACTATAGTCAGAGCCAAAATAAACGTGTTCCGAGATCAGGGCGTTTGTGTAGTGAACCTCCATTACTAGCTAGCATGTGAAGACAGTCCAATAAATCTCGATCGGGCTTATTTTAATCAATTACAGACCACCTGAAAGAGTAAATGTTGATTGAATTTTCTTTGCTTAGGGACTTTGAACTGCTTATCTCATTTTGTTGTGGACTTAAGTTTCTTTTCTCAAACATTGTGAATAAGATTGCTACTCATGTTATATTTTGGTATTAAGAGTCAATAGATTGTATTCTTTTTGTGCTTGTACTGCACTGCTACATATTATTAAAACATGCAGTTGTTATCTCTTGCTTCTTATTAGCCTAGTACTGCACTTTACTTGTAAATGCAATGCGATTTTAAAAAACTATAATTGTTATACAAATCCAGTTTTGTAATATAAGCAATACAAAGTTGATCATATTGGAAACATGGTAGAGGAATGGACAGTAATTTGATTGTCATTGTTGCCAATTAAACGAAAATAGCATTTGCAAAGTAGTATTTAGTATTTAACGTATAAGAATGAAGGAACTATGAACATAAAGTACTAAATAGAAGTAGTTATTAAACTAAGTAGCAGTGCTGCTTGTGTAAGAAAAAAGTCCAAACAAAAAATGCAAGCAAGTTAGATAAAAGGTTAAGGTGTTTGTCGAAATAACTATTCTCGCTGTCAAACATCGATGTGGTTTTTAATAGTCCGCTGAATGCAACTCAAACATTTATTCGAACCACTTATCACCTTCCATTCCGTGCGCATGCATCAGTTTTATTGATTTATCTTCAAATTCCGGTGGCTTAACGAGTCCTGTCCACTTAGTAAATTTCAACTTCATCATGAAAACTTCGTCATCTTTCAGTCCAGATGGTAGCTTAAACGACACCTTTTTCATTATATGTTACATACACAAATGTTGCATAACTTCAATGAAAATGCGTTCAATGACAATTTTCATTGTTAGGCCAATAAAGCAATCCGAACACCAGAAAAACCAGTGCATGTCTTGCAAATTGCAATTAAATTTTAACAACAACAACAACAACAATAATAATAATAATAATAATAATAATAATTATAATAATAATAATAATAATAATAATAATAATAATAATAATAATAATAAACAAGAATAACAATCAACAGTGTAAAACTAAATGTAACCAAACATGTTTGTGTCTGTGTTAATCACATACTGAGTATAGTTCAAGCTGATGCATAGAATTCTGCTAGATATATACAAAAAGAAGAAGAACAAACAACCGTTGATTCCCAAAAAAAATATTTATTTTAGTATGAATCACATACGATTAAGTATAGTTTGGCATGATGCTTAGTAATCCACACACACTACTTGTTATACACGAAATGTTAAAAAAAGAAAAAAAAAGAAGAAAAGAGAATCTCCAAACAAACCAACGTAACATTAACCTACATCTATCCATGTTTATACTAAATGAAGATAGGTCTTTGTCATGTTGTTTTGCGTGTAATTGTGGTGTTTGTCTCGTGTTTTTAATTAGGATTTTATGTTGATTTTAGTAATTTTTGAGTCGAGTTTTATTAGGTTTTTCGTTTGTTTTCTCGTTTTGTTGTTTTTCGTGTTTCTTTTTGATTTTCTACTTAATATGATTATTTTAATCTTAATTAATTAATTTTATATTTAAATTAGGTATTTTGAAGTATTCTAGTCTGGATATGGTCGAGCATGGGTTTACGATTGGAGTTTTAGCGAAATCGGGGCTCGAATTGAAAAAATATGGCTGACACTGGGTACGTGATATGACACTGGGTTACCCAGTGTCCGCCCATGCCTGCCGGCAACTGCCGAGAGCCAGCGCCCACGCCTGCCGAGGTCCTGCGCGCCATGCCTGCCGAGACTGCCGAGCGGTCGAATCGACTACCGAGCCTGTCGATCGGCTGCCGAGGGCTGGCTCGACTGAACTTCAGAGAGTGGCCATCCACGCCCGTCCTGTCGAGGGCAGTCGATCGACTGCGCGCAATGCCTGCCGAGTGCCGCGCGCAGCGCCTGCCGACAGATGCCGACCACGACCGAGCCAGCCCGCCCAGCACCGAGCCATCTCGGCCCATGTCGAGCCACCTTACAATTTTGTCCGAGCCAATCGATCCCAACTCGACCCAAATGATCTATTTTGACCATTTAGGGTCAAATTTGGTCAATGCATGGAAATCCAAGCTCATATGTCATAATTGACCCATTTACCCCTAATTAACTTGTATAAATAGAACCTCTCTTTCATTTTGTAAAACACCTCCTCCCCAACCCAAGTTTGGGTTTGGGACTTAATTTCTCTCTCTATATTTAATTTTCAAACTTTGCCTTGGGTTTGTAAGCTCAATAAGGATTCAAGTACTCCTTGAATTTTTAATTCCTTGCAATTTCAATCAAGCTTTTGGATTCTCTCTTTAATTCTAGTAAACTTTTCTTTTAATTTCATGCTTTGTTCTTCATTTGTTTTATGCTTTTTGCCTTAGGTATTAGAAGTTGTGCTTGATCTTGTGAATTGGCTATGAATCCTTGTTGAGTGACACATCTAGGTCATAGATCAAGTCCTTGATTTGTTTAATTTCAAGTAATTTCATATGTTTTATGCATTTTTCTTCATTTCATGCCTTTTGTCTTAGCTACTTGAATTCATGATGAAACTTATGATTTGGCTATGAATTATAGATGAGTGACACATCTAGATTGTAGATCGGGTCTTGGATCGTCATGATTTTAAGTTTTTCTTATGCTTTATTTGTAATTTAGTTTTCATGCATAGTTTTAGTTTGAATCTTAGATCTACTCTTTGTTGCTTGTTATTTTTCTTAAAGTTTCAAACTTTCTAGCTAATTCCCATTACTCTTTACATCTATACTTTCAATTTTTATTAATTTTCTTTATTTAGGATTTTATGCATAGTTGTACCTTGTGCTTGCATGCTTGTACTTGGTGCAACATTGCATTTTCATGCTTATTTCTATTACTTGCTTGCATTTTCAATTGAGGCATACGACTGAGGCATCCTACCAATATGCACTTTCAATTCCTTGGATAAGTTAGCTATTTTAATTGCTTTATTTTCATTTTCCTTTTATTTTCCAAGCTTGAAACACATTGAATCCTTCAATCGAATCGATTTCCGATAAGACCAAGCCATGAACCCGTTGATATATTTCAACACCACTAAAACTCTTCTAATAAAATGGTGCCGTTGCAACTCGGCTTGATTAAAGTTTTCGATTTGATTGTAATTTCTTTGTGTTTTTGGCTTATTTTGTTATTTGACATTTTTTTTGTTTGAGTATGCAAGGCACGTATAACTATAACTATGGTGGATACATTCCCGGCATGGGAGGGAATGGTGCAAACCATGCCGGGAATGAGACATTGTATAATGGGTATGGCAATGTGGGAGGGCATGGTGCAAACCATGCCGGGAATGAGACATTGTATAATGGGTATGGCAATGTGGGAGGGCATGGTGCAAACCACGTTGCCAACGGTGGCTACGGTTATGGGAGACCCGGCATGGGAGGGCATGGTGCAAACCATGTTGGGTTTGGTGGCGTCGTGGCTATGAATGGTTCTCCCGGAGGGTATGGTGCTTCAAATCCTTATCCGAATATGTGGCCCTCCCATCCTCACTATGGGAGATGTTAGTAGACCTTTTTTGGGATGTGTATGGTGTGGATCGCGTGGTCATGTTACCGATTGCCCGGAACTCTCCTCGCCAATGCCTCCCTCGGAGAATGTGTATGGGGATCATGGACTTCATGTGGAACCCGATTGTGTTATACCATCCTTTTCTCCACCGCCGACTCATATTCCGGTTGTTACTCCTCATGTGGGCCCTTGTCATTCGACTATCCCGGTGATTGCTCCTACCCTACCTCCCGACCCAAAGACTTCTCAAGAAATGTACTCTTGTGCTAATGACGTGAACATGGCTTTATCCTCGAAGGAGTTTGAGTTGGTTACGAAAATAGAGACATTGAAGGCTTGAATCGCTCAAATGTCTAGCCCGGAACCGACTCCTCCTTGTGTGGGACCCGATTGTCCTACTCCCCCGCCGCCTTACGATCCTCTTGTTACTTATCACGTGGACCAACTTCCTTCGTCTACTCTTCCGGTCACTTTCCTTGACAAGTGTGGGGTAGTTGATTCGGTTGTCTCACCGAAGGAGGTTGTCCAGGTTGTCGATATAGAGGGATGTTGTGAGCATAAGCCCCTTGTTCTTCTCAATGAGCCCGTTGTGCCTCTATTCGACCCCATTTTGTGTGGAGATGAGTCTCGATGTGTCGTTGAGGGAAACGACGACTTTTTAGAGGGGGAGGTGGGGGTTATTGATGATGAGCTTGAAGAAATTGACGATTATCTTGAGGAGGATGAAGAGAGCAAGTAAATTATTATCCTTGCAAACTCGTACCGAGAAGAAGAGGAAGAGAGGATGGTTGGAGGGTTTAAAATTCTTAAGGATGCCAATGATTGGAGACCGGGAGTGGTTGAGAGAGTGAGCCCGTCGAATTTGATTATTGATGATATGATGAGAGCCGGGATGTGGAGGTTGTTGTTGGAGGGCTTGATGTTCGTAATGTCTAAAATCGAGTGGGTGAAGCCCATTGATTTGGTGCCCAAGACGAGCGGCTTGTTAGCTCTTAAGGATGGAGAAGGAGGATTGTTGGCCACGAGGGCTTCAACGGGCTGGAGGATGTCGATCAAGTTTAAAAAGTTTCATGAGGCCACAAAGAAAGATCATTTCCCGCCCTCGTTTATCGACCACATGATGGACAAGCTAGCCGGCCAATATTCCTTTTGCTTTATTGACGAGTCGTCGGAGCATTTCAAAACCACCATCCCACCCGAGGACCTAGTCGAGACGAGTGTCGATTGCCCGCTTGGAACGTTCAATTTTTGGCGAATCTTATATGAACTATGCCATGTGCCAAGGACGTTCCAAGGAATGGATCCTCCCGACAAGGAGGAAATTGTGTTGGAGGACCCTCCCGTTATCTTTCCACCTTGATAAAAAAGGGAGTACGTCGAGCTAATGACGTAAAACAAGCGCTTCGTGGGAGGCAACCCAAGTTCTTTCCATTTCTTTCTTTCTTTTATTGAAAAATCCAAAAACATTCAAAAACTCAAAAATCCAAAAACATTTGAAAAATTGAAAATTAAAAAAAAATTATTTTATTGAGTTCATGTACATATTTCCTTGTGTTTTAATTTTGTGTGATTCTCTTTTCTAGGTTTTGTTTGTCGACTCCAACCTTGGTCGAATGGAGGAGTGAGTAGCGTTCGTGGAGCCGGGAGATACTAACCATGCTCGATTTTTGCTTGGATCGCTTGATTCTTAGGTGGCCCCCACCGAGCTTGACTCAAACTCACTCGGTTAAGGAAGTTTCTATTCACCCTCCTTTTACTTGATTTTCATTAAACTGCAATTAGGGCATTGCATGGTTTAAGTGTGGGGTGGGTAGGTGGTTAGGGTCCGGGGTTTACAAGTATGTTTTGTCAATCTTAACTCGAGCCTTGGCGAAGTGACGCATTCTTGGCGAAGTGACGCTTACTACTTGCGCTTTTATATGGTTGAGTCGATTTTTGTGTCTTTTGTGTCTCGATTACATGTTTGAACAACTCCATGTTCTTGAAATTTTTGTGCTTCGTCCAAAACCGCCTTTATATATATATAAATCAACATTTTCTTGTGAAAAGATTGCAAAGCTCCAAAAGCTCTTTTGATTTTGCTCCCGAATTCGATGTAAACTAGTGAGTAGCCTTGTGAGAATTATCGGTTTGCTTGTGTTTTTATTGAAATTTCATTGAAGAGGTTTAACTTTGCTCGTACATGATTGAATTTGAAAATGACCTCGAGGCACATATATCACCCTTGTTCCGGCTATATTCATATATGTAAGCTACTTAAAAATCCCAAATGAGCCCCCTTGAGCCTTTATCCCATTTCTTGTTAGCCGAGCTCGATTTTAGCTCTTGTATCTTCATAACTTGTGAGGTAAGAGGGTGTGTTGTTAGTTGACAAGAAATGTGAGGGAAATCGATTGTGGGTTTCGGGTTTTAAGTTGCTTATACAAAAAAAAAAGAAGAAAGAAAAAGAGAATAAAACTCCAACACAAATCACGAAAAGTGATAAAGCGTGCGTTCATGTGAAAAGCCTAATTCAAAAAGGCTAAATTTAGTAAAAAGAAGCAAATTCAAGAAGCTTCTAAGTGTTGTGAAATAAAAAGTCGGGAAACGTGGGTGAATGAAAGGGTTTCGAATGAGAGTTTGGTGAATTGGGAAAGGTGAAGCGATTATAAGCTTCGGATTTTAGAGATTAGGATTGTGTGTGTTATTGATCACGTTTGATCGTGTGTTAGCCACTATATCCAAATGTTCCATACCTTACCAAAGAGCCAACATTACAACCCATAATAAAGACCTCGTTTCGATTCTTGTTTGGTCATGTGTTACGAGCAATTTTGAGCGTCCAATTTGTGAAATCTTGACGAATGCATGCATTGTCCGATTCGAGCGTATACACGTCCCTTATCAAACACTTGAGCGAATTGAGCGAACACCTCAAATTTCCATTTGTGAGGAAGTCATCGATTTGGCTTGCGTTTGAGAAAGAGTAATACGAGCAATGCTTGACATAGCGAGTAAATGTTGATATTTCCATCATATAAATAAGGATAAGCACAAGGGTTCTTCTTTCTTTACACTATGTTTATTGCATGTACACTCTCGATTATTTTCATTGTTCGAGGACGAACAAACCACTAAGTGTGGGGTAGTTGTTTTGCATGTAATTGTGGTGTTTGTCCTCGTGTTTTTAATTAGGATTTTATGTTGATTTTAGTAATTTTTTGAGTCGAGTTTTATTAGGTTTTTCATTTGTTTTCTCGTTTTGTTGTTTTTCGTGTTTCTTTTTGATTTTCTACTTTAATATGATTATTTTAATCTTAATTAATTAATTTTATATTTAAATTAGGTATTTTGAAGTATTCTAGTCTGGATATGGTCGAGCATGGGCTTACGATTGGAGTTTTAGCGGAATCGGGGCTCGAATTGAAGAAATGAATGGCTGACACTGGGTTAACCCAGTGTCCGCCCATGCCTGCCGCAACTGCCGAGAGCCAGCGCCCACGCTGCCGAGTCATGGGCGCCACGCCTGCCGAGACTTCCGAGCGGTCGAATCGACTACCGAGCCTGTCGATCGGGCTGCCGAGGGCTGGCTCGACTGAACTTCAGAGAGTGGCCATCCACGCCCGTCCTGCCGAGGGCAGTCGATCGACTGCCGAGCCAGTCGATCGACTGCGCGCATGCCTGCCGAGTGCCGCCAAGAGCTACCGAGTCCCGCGCGCAATGCCTGCCGACCACGCCCGCAAGCCCCTGCCGACAGCTGCCGACCACGACCGAGCCAGCCCGCCCAGCACCGAGCCATCTCGGCCCATGTCGAGCCACCTTGCAATTTTGCCGAGCCAATCGATCCCAACTCGACCCAAATGATCTATTTTGACCATTTAGGGTCAAATTCGGTCAATGCATGGAAACCCAAGCTCATATGTCATAATTGACCCATTTATCCCTAATTAACTTGTATAAATAGAACCTCTCTTTCATTTTGTAAAACACCTCCTCCCAACCCAAGCTTGGGTTTGGGACTTAATTTCTCTCTCTAGATTTAATTTTCAAGCTTTGCCTTGGGTTTGTAAGCTCAAGAAGGATTCAAGTACTCCCTTGGATTTTTAATTCCTTGCAATTTCAATCAAGCTTTTGAATTCTCTCTTTAATTCTAGTAAGCTTTCTTTTTAATTTCATGCTTTGTTCTTCATTTGTTTTATGCTTTTTGCCTTAGGTATTAGAAGTTGTGCTTGATCTTGTGAATTGGCTATGAATCCTAGTTGAGTGACACATCTAGYRCATAYAWCAAGTCCTTGATTTGTTTAATTTCAAGTAATTTCATATGTTTCATGCATTTTTCTTCATTTCATGCCTTTTGTCTTAGCTACTTGAATTCGTGATGAAACTTATGATTTGGCTATGAATTATAGATGAGTGACACATCTAGATTGTAGATCGGGTCTTGGATCGTCATGATTTTAAGTTTTTCATATGCTTTATTTTTAATTTAGTTTTCATGCATAGTTTTAGTTTGAATCTTAGATCTACTCTTTGTTGCTTGTTATTTTTCTTAAAGTTTCAAACTTTCTTGCTAATTTCCATTGCTCTTTACATCTATGCTTTCAATTTTTGTTAATTTTCTTTATTTAGGATTTTATGCATAGTTGTACCTTTTGCTTGCATGCTTGTACTTGGTGAAACATTGCATTTTCATGCTTATTTCTATTACTTGCTTGCATTTTCAATTGAGGCATACGACCGAGGCATCCTACCAATATGCACTTCCAATTCCTATGATAATTAGCTATTTTAATTGCTTTATTTTCACTTTCCTTTTATTTTCCAAGCTTGAAACACATTGAATCCTTCAATCAAATCGATTTCCGATAAGACCAAGTCATGAACCCGTTGATATATTTCAACACCACTAAAACTTTCTAACACATGTATTAATTGATGATGATACACGGAGACCTAAACAATCAAAGCCCATATAAAAATATAATAATTGATCCTAATAACGTCTTGTCGTGTTAACGCCAACAATCAACATACGACTTCAGTTTGATGTAACATTCAGGTATGTGGTATTTGGACAAGTCATGGGAAATAGATGTAGCAACACTAAGAGCATCGCTACTTGGCTTGCTAACTATTAATTTATAGGTATATGATTATTAAATAAGTATCAGTAAATAGATGTTAAGTCTGGTGTTAATAACATCAGAATTGACACTAAGAGTATATAATAATAAGCAGAGGAATAATTGATAGGAATAAAAGAACACAGCAAATTAATTTCGCTCGTAAATAACGTGCTTACGAACTGGGTATACAAATCCGAAAACTATATTACTTTAATTTGTTTAAGATCAAATACAAAACCATAAAGTAATATATGAAAAGATTAGCATCACCACTTGATACTAAATACTTGCAGCCATGCTATGATGATCTTCTCCGTCGGTTACGCAACTTCAAAGATGTATGAATCGTGGATCGCAGCTTCAAGACTTACTTGTACTTGTGTTCCCTTTCATTTTGTGAAATCGGCTGCATGAAAGTCGTAGTCCTTTACATGGCTACTTCTACTTTTAAATAGACAAGAGTCCCAACCTTAATAAACAAGCTAACTAACCTAAACTCTATCTAGGAAACAAAATAAAAACCAAATATAGTTTCCTAATATTTTGGGCCCAAGAAAGGCAAAAAACAACAAAAGAAAAATAAGACAATTGTCGTGAATAACATTCTCAACAATCTCCCCCTTTTGCCTTTCTGGACAAAATACCCAAGACGCAATAAAATGTTCAAAACTCCCCCTAAATTGAAACTTTTCCTTAACAAGTAACAACTGTTCAAAAAACACAAAACACAATAAAATTAATGGCTCGAACTAGAAGTACGAGTCTTCATTGAATGGCAAGGAGAAGGCCCTTCATCTCTAGCCTTCTTCTTGCCTTTGGCCAAACAAACCACATCCTCATCACTCTCAGAGGATTCATTTTCCTCCTCAGCTGCAGCTGCATTATCTCCAGGATTAATACCGTCATCATCATCCTCATCACCATCCGCGTCTTCATCATCTCCCCCATTTTGTTCTGAAAGCAAAAGAGCTTCAACAAATGAATCATGAAGTGCCCGCATCTGTTCAACTTGAGCCTGCATCTGTTCAATCTGATGATTAAGCATAATAACCTGAGCCCGCACTACTGGAGCAGAAAACTGAATAATGTTAGATTTGGTGTTAACAGCACCAGAACCAACACCAGAAGTACCAGCAACTCTAGGTGGTGGCTGCCATGGAATATCCACAACTTGAACTCCAGTAGTATGTTGACCACGCAACGAAACCACTCTAGCTCCCCAGTAAAAATATCATCCTCATTAGGCTGAAAACCTTGATTCTCAAGTAGGCTAAAAATGAGGGAAGGAAAGGAAAAAGATGAAGTTGCTTTGGACGTAGCAAACCTGGTGACAATGCCAAACACATGCTGCCAAAATCTAGCTTCATACCACGGCCTAGCTTAAACAGAAACTGGGCTTGTGGACGCGTCACAATAGTGGCACTCTTTGTCGGTACCAGTAAAAACTTCCTACCTTATGGAAAACTGAATACAAAGAGGATAATTCCGTACCAAACAACTGCTCATGCTATTCCTTATGCATACTCCCAGACAAAAATTCAAGGACCTCATTCATATCATCAATAGTAGAGTCCCCATGATAATCCTCAGTTTCAAACAATTTATTTATTAATTCAGGAGTAAATGCATAAAACTTCCCACGCACATAAACTTTACCAAAACTGATGGACTTAGGATCATCAATAGAAGGAAGCATGTTTGCAAAGAACTCTAACACCATTTCATAAACAAAAGGCATGTCAGTAGAAATGGTAGAATACATGCCTTTACTCTCAAAGAAGGCAATCAGATTCTGCTTTTTGAAAATATCTATCGAAACTCTACGCTCATCAATCATCCCACGCTGATGATACCCAGGAAACACCTCTTTAGCCTCTTTAGTTAAAAATTTGGTAGACAAAGGAACAATGCCTTCAATATTAATATCCAGAAATGGGGCCTCATCAGAGTTATCAGAAGATTGTTCAGATGCAGCTGGTTGGAATGTTGCACCTTCAGAGACTGCATCATTAGAGCTGGAACTGGGAGACGAAACTGGAGCGGCTGTAAGTGATGTCAGATTTGGTGACATAACAACAGAACCATCACGAAATTTCTGGGTAGCTTTAGAGCTTTTGGTTGGAGCCTTCTTGGACTTCAAAGCAGACAACATAGCAGATAGTGTGTTGTCATCATCAGGAGTCTGAAGAGAAGCTATACTCAGTCTCCGACTGAGTCATGTTAGACGGAGTTAAAGGACGGTCGGGAAGAACCTTCATCTTTGATTTACACGTTTTTGTACGTAGTTTTGTTACCTTTTTGTGTCGCATTTGCATGTATTTTGCTTGCATTTATGGGTATTAGGAGTCGATTAGGCCGTTTTTGTTAGTTTTAGGTTTTTGTATCGCTTGCGTGGTTTATTATATTTTCATAGTTTTTCACTCGTTTTTATATTTTTTCTCGTAGAATGACCAAGTGGGACCCACACATGCTTATGGAATTCCATTCGACTCGCTATGGAATGGACAAGCAAGGGAACATAACGTGAATAAGGAACAACAACTGGCGGACGTTTGGAGTAGAAAACGAGAAAAAAATGAGCCGGGAGCAGACATGCCAGTCAATCAACTGGACCCAGCCCAGATCGACTGCTCGACAGAAGTTGGGTCGTTTGAGGATGAAGTAGTCGATCGACTGCGACGCAAGAATTTTTTTAGTTTTTGACCCATTTTGACGATTTTGCCCCTATGTCTTTATATATATATATATATATATATATATATATATATATATATATATATATATATATATATATATATATATATATATATATATATATATATATATATATATATATATATATATATATATCCCCCATCCTCTCCCCAAACAACCTTATCCTTCCTTGGTTGATTTCGAACTTGTTCAACCTCTTCAAAGCCATCTTTCACTATTCCATTGCTTTAGCTTCTAAACCCTAGTTCATAATCTTTAAATTAGTTAGTTTTAGTTAGTTGTTCTTAGCAAGTGTTGGAAAAGGTGACATTTCCTCATTTGTGGTTCTTGTTGTGTAGAAGATTTGATTTATCCTTTGAAGGTTGTAGTCAAACTTGAAGCTTTTACGTTGAATGCAAAATTGGTAGTAATTTTTCTCTTTTATGTTGTGTGTTGTGTTTGTATTGTTGTAATTGCTTTGGTCTTGGTTGTTAAGTTTTAGTTTGTATTGTTTTCCTTGCATTTTCAATTTCTCATTTCCATCTTCTAGCTTTTTCTAAACTTCTCCTTGCATAAAACTCCATTGAAGCTTGTACTTTGAAGCTTTTTACCCCTTATGTCCAAACAAACATTTGGTCTTTGAAAGACATAAGGGGCTTTCCTCTTTGATTAAATTTGACTGACTTCTTTACATTTAATACTCTTTGACTCCTTGCATTTCAAAGCTTTGTTTTTCCCTTCATTTTCTCTTTCATTTACAAGCTTTCCTTAGTTTAGTAGTTTTAAGTTTTTTAAGGTTGTTAATTAGGTTTAATTAGTTTCATTAAAATTGGTCATTTTCAAGCGAGCTTTAATTATTCATTCCCCTTTGCTTTATTTAGTATTTTCGAAGTTTTCATTTCAATTCAAGTATTAGTATTAAAAACTCAAACCAAAACAAATGACTATTGCTTTCGTAGAGTAGATTAGTTTAATCGAGATTAACAAGAGAATAAGTAAAAACACCGATTGACAGTTATATCTATCCTCTAAAGACACGACTCGAAAATAACTCACCACTCTACAATCGACTCTGTACTATATATTGCGGAGATGATTTCTAAAACTAGAGTGTTAAGAAATTCGGTCAATCTTCACCAGAGAAAAAATTAAAATATATCTCCTCACAGTGCCTATATATTTTTATTTAAAAACAAAACTCATAAACGAAATTCCCACAAAAAACTTCAAGATCAAAAGTCTAGAATTTTAAAATTAAAGAAAAAAATAAAAACAGAGGTGGCAATCCATCATAAAATAGGATTATTAAACATCAACCGTAGTAGTGATGCGAACCTCAGATGATCGTCGTGAGATATTCTAATCCACAATCATCATTTGGCCGCTTGTTAAACTCCAACAATAAATAAACCAGCAAAAATAAAATAAAGAACCACAAGCATCAACGTTTTTATACAGGAAAAATCAAATCCATATGCTAATACAGACCAATACACACACACACACACACCCCCCCCCACATATATATATATATATATATATATATATATATATATATAGTATTAGATTCAAATGAGAATCCTGTCATTATATGTGAACATTGAGAACTCATCTGGGCCTTAAATCTAATCATATGTGTGGACCAAATTTTTTCTATTTTTTTTTAATTTCATTAAATTAATTATATGGTAAGAAAGGGTGTTTATATAATTTTACAAGGCTCTGAATCAAATTAAATACCCAAATCAATTATGCAAATAAAATCCTCAAATAAATTTTGCAAATCAAAGCCCGTCTATTCCCCGTCTCTTCCTCAAACCCCCATCACCTCAGCCGGCACTTACGGACCCAAAGTCACGGCTTCGCCTCCGAGCCACCATAGACTACTGATAATTTTAAATCGAGCACCACCGCTGCTCTCCGCCTCCATTTTCCATTCGCCAAGTCACAGCTGTTGGAGCCCTCGCCAACACCGGCCGTCGAGTGTTGTTGCCCGCCGATTGAATTCGTCGCCTTCGACGCGCTGCCCATATTCGCCGGAAGAGCCGCCAAACGCCATCGCCGTCTGTTCGCCAGTGCTACGGGTCGCTGATTCTGAAATTGGGAAATTTGGGGCAATGCCGCACTTCCAGCAGTCGGGCGACGTTCGAGGGATGGAGAGGTCGCCGATGTCCTGCCTGTCGCCGATCTCCGCCCGGTTCACCGTCACCTCTCTGTCGCTGCGGGGTGTCATCGGGGACCAGTGCCGATTCCTCCTTCTTGGGTCCGTAAATACCTATTTTTCTGTGTTATTTTGGTAATTCAGCGTGATTTGGGTTGGTTGGCTGGACTTTATTAGCATTCAACTTAGGTTGCCGCGGATCGGGCTCGGCGAATGGCGGAAGTAGGGTCGTTGGGTGGTGGCGATTTGGATTGTCGGGGTTGATTCTGATGGCTGCGATGGTGAAACTCGGCGGCGATGTTGGCCGATTATTTTTTCATTTAAAAAAAGCAGTGTTTAGTGTAGTTCAAAAGCACTGTAACAATATAAGAAAAAGCACTCCAAATATTGCGCAGTGCAATTATGTCCAGATTCATTGTGCTTTTTATACAGTACTGTAGTGCTAAAATCAGTCATGTGCGATGCTTTTACTATCCA
>BMAC01000746.1:166252-190190 GCA_014905375.1 Phtheirospermum japonicum
ACGCAGGTTGTGCACAAACAAGTATGATATTTTGCACAACTGATCAATAAATGTTGCACAATAGTGAAATAATTTATGCACAATGGTATTTTATAAATTCCTATTTTAGGTGTTGGTCTTTTGGGCTTTTCATACAAATTAGTTGGACTATAGTTTTGTCTGAGATTTAGAAATAAGACATTTTTGGTGTTTTCATTCTCTATTTGCTTGTTATCTTGTATTTAAACATGTTTATATATTTCCTTATCGTACATCGACAATGCTTTATTTGGGTCTAATGACAAATCCAATCCGATGATCGGATTGTAATGATATCATTTACACAAGTAATGCAATAACATATGTCCAACCAAAAGTGCAACCATCGAAGTTAAAAATTTGGAAACTTAAATATTTGTCTTTCCCTCACCAGGACCATTATTAAAAATTTTAAATATGCAAAACACAGTTTTTTTGAGTCGCAAGAAATTTCTTCTACTTATGAACAAACAGAACAACAAAAAATAGATATCAAAACATAATAAACATTATGTTCCAGTTTCTTCTACTTAGACAAGAGTGCTTACACAACAAAAGATACAAACATACATTAGCTATATAAAAAAGTAAATGTACTGCACATTAGTTCACACAAGCGTGCATAGCAAATTGCACATTAGTTCATACGCGCGTGCACATTAGTTCATAACTACATGCACAAACGACCACCATATCAGGCGAAAAACAGTCTTCGCTTTTCTTTGTTGTATGCGAGTTCGGAGTTGTAGCTGCTGCCATCTTGTTCTCCAGAGGTTTAAACGGATGACGACCAGGCCACTGGATCGGCTTCACAGGGCGCAGACAAGCCAAACGACCACCATCACGTAGCTGGTTGTTGCAAATCGGAAGCTTACTTGCTTGTAAAGTTGCCTCTTTCTCCTTAGCCACTAGAGCACCAGAAGGGTCCCTGACAAGAACAAGAAAAGTGAAGGCTTGCTGATCCCCCCGAGATGAATCTCTATCAGCTTCCTCAGATCAGCAAGACTTGAATCATTCAAAACCTTCAACATCGTAATCACCTTTCCCGGATTATCCTTCGAACATTTTACCCGAGCAGGAGCACTTTGCACGATTATCAGAAAAGCGTCTGAAAAAAATATATAAAGTTCAAAGAACAAGCCAATACGCAAAAGGATGCTAAAACAATCAAGCCAATTTACGATCTCAAGCAAAAAAATAAAATAAAAAATTAGTCCAAGTTAAAATATTACATAAGTTACATATTTAAGAAGCCTAATTAAGAAAAAATACATATTATACTGTCAGTCATGTTCTTGCCAAACTTATTTAAGATGCCTAATAAAAACTAATAAAAAAAATATATGTAAGAAGTTAGAAGCCTTGTCATGTTCTTAACAAATGATAATGCTGCATAATGCAGCCTACCAGTCATGTGCTAAATTTGTCTGTTGCTAGTTCTTCAATGTCTGTTGCTAGTTCTTCTCTGCTCGACTGCAACAACCGAACAATAACGCTCATCAGCAAAAATATAAACGTAATAGGATTGCTTGCAAACACTTAAAAAAGTGATTTTCAGCTTTTGTCCGAGAAAATAGAGAGTAGGTTTTAGTTTTTTTGAAATCCCAACTTCTCAAACTGATTCTGCATAATTTGATTGTAATCTAAAGTAGAGAAACATGTGCTTTAGAATTCCGATTTCGTAAATAAAGCACTTTTACAACTTTTATTCACTGATAATCTAGTATAGGTTTAAAGCTATAATAAGACAATTCATTTGATTATATCATCACTGAATAATTTAGAAATCATACCTTGAAAAGAAGGTAACGGTACACAAACCATCCGGTGTATACAAGCCCAACCAACTCCATGATCTTTGGAACCTAAAATAAATTGCAAAAACTATTAGGCAAGTACATGCTAGCTAACATACTTAATTACCAAAAGTTATATTAAAAAGATTTCATTAGAATGCAAATATAAAAAAATAAAATCTGAAATAAATATTTACGTATATACGGGTCTAAATTCTAATGTTAGTTTACAAGAATCATATCATTTTCATTATATAAGTACATGCAAGCTAACACACTTAATTACGAAAATGTATAATAAAAAGGCAAAAGTTTGCCGAAGGGATCGAGTTGATTGCGCTAACGACAATTGAAGCCAGCCAAACCGTAACAATCGCACAACCTCCATACAAAATTACAGTCTGCTTATTTTCAACAGCATCCCACTATAAAGCATCAAAGCACGAGACGTTGGGGGGCAAAAAAGTCATGGAGAAGGATTTTGAGAATCATGAAATAAAATGCAGGGTGCAAAACATTATTAATTAATTAATTACCTTTTCCTTTAGGTCTGTGAACAATTCATTGGCATCGAGAGGTGTCTCGTCTGATGAAGAGGCTTTGACCACGAGCTGAGAAGGCCTCGTATGCTCTGTTTCAATAGGAAAAACCAGTTGATAATAATTTAGTTTTAAAATACCAACAACAAACGGGATTAATATAATTTCAACCTACAAGTACTGGGAATTAATTTATCAAGTGTCTAAATTTCAAGAAAATTAGACAGACAATTCATGTAAATTTTATATATTTTTCTTTAAATATTTCTCCTTTGTCATATAAGTTTCCACTTAATGTGCAAGATTAAAGATAGGTGGAGCATCAATTAACTCTTCCTTGTCAGCCAAAAAAAAAAAAAAATCAGGATTTATTTATAAATCCAACCATTTTTTACATAGTTCTTTTCTGAGGAGAAGAAACCTAATAAGCTCCTTCACAAATTATCAATATTAATGTTACATTATTTTAAATAAATTACCAGGAAATTTGAAATTCAAGCTCACTTGTGTGCAAACTGGCAATATATATCAAATCATGTAACTAACCACTAACGTTCATAAATATACAATCAAGAATTAAAAAATAAATAAAAATCCGAATTTATATCAGAGTGCAAGCCCATAAATTTAGTGTTAAAAAAATATAATAAATTAGCTAACTTGCTTAATGGGATGCGTAAAAATAGTAATTTAGACAAGGGGAAAAAGGAGCAACTTCAAGAATATTAAGAAAATGCTTTTGAAAAATAGTACCTTTGAGTGGCTTGAATGGAGTAGATGAAATGGGTTTAGGGTTAGGTAATGGGGAGAAAACGATGGCGTATTTGGCGGCGGGGAGGCGGTGTATCAAGACGACGGTGGGCCGCCATATTTTGGACGAGCTTTAAATGGACACGAAATCAACTCCAACTGATTGAAGGAGAAAATTGAGAGGCGACCAAGAGGAGGCTGGGTTTTCGAATACGCCATGGATGAAAAAGGGAGCTTTGGATTCAAGAAAGATTGAGAAATAATATTATTACTAAAATACCACCGAGATTTGAACCGTTGAACTCATGTGATCTTGTGGTTGGGATTTATTCTTATTTCTCACCCCAGGATCCATTCTCATATGATTCTATACCTATATATATATATATATATATATATATATATATATATATATATATATATATATATATATATATATATAGGATTGGGTTCAAATGAGAACCCCGTCATTATATGTGAACTTAGGGACTAATCCTGACCTTAGATCTAATATTGCACATTGCAATTATATGTCCAGGTTCATTGTGCTTTTTACACAGTACTGTAGTGCTAAAATCAGTCCAATTTTTTAATTTAATTATATATATATATATTTTACGTTTTAAAACATGCAATATGTATCTTAAATTGTAGATCTTGAGAATGTGATTAATTTGATATATATTTCATTCAAAACGAATGAAATTTGAAAAAGTTATGGTTTGTTGAAGATTTGAGTTTCATTTCAAATTTTTGAATTTGCAGTTTATAGACGAAATTTGCGATGCTTTTTGTATACAATCGTAGTGTTTTTTTTTCTTAATCTATTGTGCTTTCTAAAGAACAATGTAGTGCTCTTTGTAAACATTGATATATGTCCAAAATACCATTTTTAATTAATTAATGCATTTTTTTACATTATTACCATGCTGACATGTCATGATCTCAACCATCAAGATTATCCAATCTAATGGTCAAGATGAGTCCCTAGGTTCACATATAATGACGGGTTCTCATTTGAACCCAACCCTATATATATATATATATATATATAATATATATATTAATATATAATATATGGATGCTCAGAAAGAGATCTATAAAACTGCTTTGGAATATAGACATCGATTCGTCAAGATTAAAAAAACTTTTGATTAAAAAAAAAATTCAAGCAGATAATCCACCCTATTAAAAATTACGAAAAAGGCATAAATATGGTTTCCTAAATCTCAATCCCTATTAAACTTATGGATCTGTAAAAAATACACACCATAAAGGCATATATGTTTCCAAAAAGCTCCGCCTTATAGATCTATTTTTACCTTAATTAAAATTTAAAAACATAAATATGAATAATTTTGTAAGATGAGATCCAAAAATTACGAAAAAGCGATTTTTTTCCAAAACCCTACATAAAAAAAGATCCAACATCAATCCGCATAACATATCAAAATAGATAAAAAAAAATGAACGTAAAATTAAATCAGAGAAAAAAATACCTCACACAACTTTCGTGATTTTCGATCTCAACCCATGCGCTTGCAAAGAAAATAAAACGACCAAGATCATTAATTATGTACAGAAAACAATTGATTCGGGTTGATGAGTTCTTCGCAAGGAGAAGAAAAACATAAATATGATTTTTGGAATAAATAAAAAAACTAGATCAACGAAGAATTTCCCGATTTCAAAACATGAGATTGATTTTATCAAGCATCAAGATCAAAGACATATCAAGATTTATAAAAAAATAGTTGAAATAAAAAATGAAAATTGATGAAAAATAGAATAGCAAGAAGAATATTAATGAAATATTTCTCAGATCTGCAAAAAAAAAAAAAAAAGAGAGAGAGAGAGAGAGAGAGAGACAAAAAACTTGTGAACAATCAAATGAGAATTGATGAATAATTGCGAAATCGGATTTGTTTATTTCCACATAGATATTTTTTGGGAGGGTAGTCTAATTATATGAGAAAATTGCAGAAAAAAATGGTGGAGGTGGGTTGTATTGTTTTGAGGAAGGAGAAATTGGAAATCGGCAGAGAGGTTGTGAGGAGGAAACCGTAATGGTTAATAGAAAACAAAATTATGAAAAAAAAAATACTATTTTATACCCTTGACAAATTTACAAAAAATGAAGGATTTTATGGAAAATGATGAGAAAGCCACATCAGATTTTCACTACATAAACAAATGACACATGTCATTTGAAGGATTGTGAAGTTGACACCTAAGCAAGGTGTCAACAGAATTAACAAATAGGGTTGATTTTGAACTCAAGATAAAGAAACTTACAACCCTGAGGTTAAATTACCCTAAAGCCATTTGACCCCAAAGCCATCTTGAAAAACATGTGTTAAGGCATAAAAGAGAAACACCATTTATCTAACCACACCAAAGATAAAAAGGCATAAAAATAATCAAAAAATAAAAAACAAGATAAACTTTAATTACAGACAAACAAATAAGACTTAAAACAGTTGCACAAAGGATAAGTTTCATCAACTATAGCCGTGGCTGGGATATAAACTGTAACTTATTTGTCAGTCTCCAGACTATATCTTTCAAATTTATCTCGATCTGGATATCTTGCCATCCCATCTTGTAAGCTTCAAAAAGGGCCTTTGAGGTAGCTACTAGAATATAAATGTGCAGCTGCTCTCCTCGACCATCAAACATAGTAATCACTTCATCACGAACCCCCTTCTTAGAAATATAAAAATCGACATTCAAAGTAATTTCTCATATTGGTATTTCTTTATCACAACAGGTTAGATTAACTTATTGGTTACAAATTTTTATTGGAAAATCAAGTTATTTGTGAAGGAGAAAGTGTAGACTTTAGGCACAATTCTTTATGACTTATTTATGGAATGACAAGTGTGAATATGGAATTTTGTTCTATTTTCTGAGAATATAGAATGATATATATTTGTTTGTCTAATTTATAAAGATATTAAGGTTCAAAGTATGAGTGTTGGATGAATTCTAGCCCGAGAACGGGAATTGCCCCACATTGGAAAATAGTAGTGAAATGGGCTTGCTTATATAGAGACTCTTGAATGGTAAGGGGTACTCTAGTATGGCAATAAGGCTCTCTCCATGTGCGCACAGGGAGGAGGGTGCAAATTACTGTCGGATTTGTGGTTCGAACCATGGACTTTTGTGCGAGCACGACCTACGTACACGAATGCTATAATACAAAAGAGACACATGAAACACACTAGAAAATGAGAATACTTATTCCTTTCTAGCAATACTTCTTATTATATTTCAGGATTTTGTTTTTGGTTAGCCAGAATAAAATATGGTTATCTCCACTTTATTTTGGGAAACAAACATCAGTGCAGGGCAAATTTATTTTAAGGAAACAATTAAAATCATAGGGCTCATATTTCTTGTTAATGTTTGATGTTTTGCAGATTCATCTCACAATACTTATTCACGAATGCTATAATACAAAAGAGACAGACAAACACACCATAAAACGAGAGTCCTTATTCATTTCTAGCAATATTTCATGTTATATTTTAGGCTTTTGTTTGTGGTTCACCAGAATAAAATCCGGTTATCTCTACCGTATCATGGGAAACAAACGTTTATGCAGGGAAAATTTATTTTAAGGAAACAATGACAGCCATAGGCCTCATATTTCTTATCCTTGCTAATGTTTGTTGTTTTCTAGATTCATTTCACAATACTTATTCGATTCATTATGGAATACTTATTTGACCAAGAATCTATTTCAAAAGGGATACACATTCACCAACTTTTTCCTCCTCAGACTCTTTCAATTCCCATAAAACTCCATTCATCACATTCCAAAGATCTTTTCCGACTCTTTCAAATATGCATAGATTTCTTGTTTTGCATAACCACAAAAGTATGTAGATAGATAATTGCATCCTTTTTTCTTAATTCTCTTTTTTAAATGCGAAAGATCATTATCCCCAGTCCCTGAAAGACTCCACCTCTCCCTCTCCCTCTCCCATCTTCCACTTAAGGGGAGCCAATTTCCAAACTAATCTAGCTCCAAAGTAGTTGAAGAAAACATGTTACACATTTTCGTTTTTCCCCACACCAAGCACAAATAAGATCCACACACACTCCATTCTCCACCATATTTGAGGCCACAAGTAAAAGATCGCTATTAAGAAAAATCGAGAATACCGACAGAATTTACCAAGGGACATTATCCCTCGACAATTACTAATAAAACTACTGATGGATAGTGCGAAATTTCCCCCTATAGAAAATATCAACGGCCTTACCAAGGGTTGTGTCCGTCTGTACATATGACTCTGGTAGTCCTGTTGGTAATAATGGTGGAAATTATTAGTGCCATAATTTAACAATGGAATTTCCTACAGGTGACTGGTGAGCCATTATACCGACAACGATATGCATTGGTAAATGCTGACGACATCAATATCCATTAGCAAAAGTAAAAAAAAAATGTAGACGACACTTAGGCTCGCCAATAACAACTAAACCTAATAAAAAAGGGTGCCCCCGAAGTTATTACCAGAATTTCATCAAGCTTAGTCTTGCCCTTGTTGAGGTTCGTGAGAGTTTCTTTGATCTTCTTCAAATCAGTCTTCACTCGATCTAGCTCAGCATCTTTTTTAGTGAGTGCCGACTCCATTCGGACAATAATATTCAGTTGATCATCCTTTTCGTGAGTCAGTTTGTTCACCCTGATCATAAGAGCCTTGACTCTGAGCAGTTGGTTATTCCAGTTGGCAAATAATTCTTCATACTTAGTTCTCAGCTTCTCGTATCTGTCAAGTGTTTCCTCAACTTCTGCATTCAAGCACCAGGTGGTGGTTTTGTGTTACTAACATGGATGTCATTATCCCACAAAAAGTTAGTAAACAATGCTGGAACAATATTAGATGCGCCAGAATCGCTGTCCTCTTCATTGAACTCTTTTTCAATAAAGTTCTTCTTCCTCGGAGTATTTGCACATTCATTTCTATAATGTCCCCAACCTTTAAACTCATGACACTAGAGGTCTGGGATTCCGAAGATGAAGACTGAGATTTGGCAAGTGTACGCCCTGATAATTTTGTGTTGGTGTCTCTAGATTGAATTTTGAATAAGACCCTTTAATATTGTTTTTCCTCTTCAAGTTCTTGTTGAACCTTTGAGAAATAAGAGACACTTCTTCTTCTCCAAGTGTGGTAGTTTCAACCTTCTCTAGTAGCTCTCTCTAATCAATATCTTCATCATCATCAGAGTTAACATCGGAAGTTAGAGCAACATTTTTCTCTTTTGATTTGGAACCAAGATGTTCCATCTCAACGTTTGAGCGAGCCTACTAATGCATTGAAGTCTAAATCATTTGTGTCCTTTTCTTCTTCAATAGCTACCACTTTGATGCTAACTTTTTCGAGATCAATCTTAGCAAGTTTCCCAAAAGTCGTGAGTTAGTCACACCTTCATCAAGTTCTTTGCACTCATTAGCAATATCCAAGATTCTCATAGCATAGTGCATGACGGACTCTTTCTCGTCTATCCTCATTGACTCAAAAGTAGCAGTCAACATCCTCAATCTTGATTTCTTGACACTGTGAGTTCCTTCACACACCCTCTGCAACACATCCCATGCATCTTTTGCCGACTCGCACCTTTTAATCACTTTATAGTAGCTTGAATCAACATAGCCACAAAGAGTGTTGATAGCCTTGGAGTTCCAATTGGACATGGCTAGTTCATCAGCCGTCCACTCTTCTTCCCTCTTGATGATGGTATCACCATCAGCATCAGTAATGTGTAGTTTTTCCTATCCAACCAATATGGTTCTCCACGCTCGTTCATCAATGGTCTTGATGTGCCACCTCATCCTTTGTTTCCAGAGAGTATAGTTCTCGCCATTAAGGATCGGAGTTCGCAGATTTCCTTGAGCATCCATAGCATCCTACATAATAAGGATCAGAATACTTAGTACATCAAGTATCTGGCTCTAGATACCAATTGTAAATTTATAGGTCTATGGTTATTAAATAAGTACCAATAAATAGATGTTAAGTCTGGTGTTAATAACACCAAAATTGACACTAAACAATATTTAAATAATAAGCAACGTAATAATTAATAAGAATAAAAGAACACAATAAATTAATTTCATTCGTAAGAAACGTGCTTACAAACTGGGTATACAAACCCGGAAACTATATTACTTATTGTTTAAGATCAAATACAAAATCATAAAGTAATACATGAAAAGATTAGCATCAACACTTGATACTAAATACTTGCAGCCACGCTATGATGATCTTCTCTGTCAGTTATGAAACTTCAAAGATGTATGAATCGTGGATCGCGGCTTGAAGACTTACTTGTACTTGTGTTCCTTTGCGTTTTGTGAAACCTACTACGTGAAAGTCGTAGTCCTTTACACGGCTGCTTCTACTCTTAAATAGACAAGAGTCCCAACCTTGATAAACAAGTTAACTAACCTAAACTCTATCTAGGAAACAAAATAAAAACCAAATATAGTTTTCTGATATTTTGTGCCCAAGAAAGGCAAATAACAACAAAAGGAAAATAAGACAATTGTCGTGAATAACATTCCCAACACTAACTATAAAAAAGTTATGAGAAGACAATTTAAGCACGAGAAATAAAATTTATTGGATCTTCGGTATGTATAAAAGACTGCTACACATAGTTTTCATGAGATGCTTCATTATGCATGACACACTGCTTACGAACAACAGTTCCCATGTCATCGCCAACAAAAAACGAAAAAATATTACAAGATGCTGCGGAAAAAGACATATTAATAGTGTATAAACATCATAAACAGTATTAAAAAATAAAATTGATAATACACTCATAAAAATATCTAAAGTAAAGACTAAGAAAGATGTCATCGAAAAAACAAATTATTGTAGGCGTTCATCAGCTAAAAAACAGTTTGAGTTAACGAATAATATTTCAAACATATTTATTATTCCAGAAATATCAGGATTATTCATATGCTTGTTGGATATGTTGAATTATCTATCATGGTCAATATGAATATTTAGAGATAATAATTGGTTCAAAGTAGACTAGAAAAATTATTGAGGATATTTACAGAGAATAAATTAAATTGAAAAAATTTAAAAAATTGCAGAGAATAATTGCATCTTGATGATGGATGTATATACGTAACTTTTCGAACAAAAGAGTTTTATTTCCATATTAAATCGAATGTGATAATCTTTTTCCTTATAGTGGCGATATTCTTACTATATAATTCTCCTTAAATTATGGCTTCAATTAAGCTAACAATATAATTAATATAGTATAGTAATATTATTATTCATCCAAATCAACTCAATCAAGAATTAGGATCTGTCCCTAGTTCTCACACTGGGTAAGAGTTTTCATTGTAACACCCCCACCCAATATATATATATATATATATATATATATATATATATATATATATATATATATATATATGTATATGTATATATATATGTATATGTATATATATAAGCAAAGTTTGGATAATGTTTGATCCAACTTTGATTAATGTTTGGATAAATATTTATGGTAATATTTTCCTACCTAAATATTTTCCCTGAATTAAAACTTTTAATAGGCATTGGCTTCTAAACAAATCACTAATCGTTAATATTTATTTATTAAATAAAATCAATTCTCTCATATACGAGTATACTACTACTGTACCCGTGTGTTGCAAAATAATATTTTATATCATTTTTGTCTCAAATAAAAATAATTGGGTTGGAATATATCATTTTTGTACACAATATTAATAATTTTGTTACTCCCCTATTAGCTTAGTCTTTCCTGCCCGAAAAGGGCCTGATTTTAGCCGGGCTGCACGCCCTACACTTGATGCTTAGCTACACTTGTTACTATGTTTATTCTCATCATTGACAATCAATATTATTATGCCCATTGGTCACTCTTGATATAGTAATGTACAATTGGCCATGGTTCAAAATTGGCTTCTTTAGGAAAGGTATAATGTTAGAGAGACACTGTTCTTGACTTTTGTCGATCTTCATGGAGTATGATGCTTTGTTTTCTTTTCTTTGCGATAGCGAGGAAACCGAGAGGCTTGCGGCTGCCGCTAGGGTTTTGGTCGCGACCGGCTGTAGACGGCGGCGCTGAGAAAGCCATATCTCTGCAAAGACTACTGACAATTGACTGGACCGTCTTTTCTTGCCAAATTGTAATTGGGGTTATTAAAATAAGAAATTATGAATTGAAATGAAAAGGATAGACGGAAAGGAAAAAAATGGGCGGCAAAAAAATTTCATTTACGCGGTATTTATTTTGGAAAAGACTTTCGAGAATGGTTTTTTTAAAACCGTTCTGAATTGACGTACATTCCAGAACGGTATTAAAATAATGTTCTGGAATGTACACATTCCAGAATGGTTTTACAATACCGTTCTAGAATGCACACATTCCAGAACGTTATTAGAACACCGTTCTGGATCGACTGATAATCCAGAATGGTTTTTCCATAACCTTTCTGGAATGTCTACTTTCCAGAACGGTATTGTAAAAACATTCTGAAAAATCATCTATCCAGAACGATAATTTCAAATACCGTTCTAGAAAGTTTAATGTAGAACAGTATTTTAAATACGCTTCTGGATGCACCAGGATGTTCTGTTCTAGAATGCAGTTTCTGCACTAGTGATGACACGATCACATGAAATTATCATTGTTGTAACTTGATAGACAACCTCAAATCAGATGGTGTGATAGTCATTCTAAGGATCAACAACAATTCATCTGGATTACTTCCTTGAAAAATCTTAGCTTGTACAACATGATCGCCAAGTTTTATAATAACCAATTTGGTTCCATCACAAAACACAAGGGAATGATCAATATTTCTCAATAATGTGGAGTTCCAAATTTCAGTTTTAGCTCATAGTTCGACATCTAGAATAATTGATGGTGTTTAGAAACTTCGGTGAGTGGATATCCTGCAATATGTCAATGTTTGAATCGGGTGCATGCACTATCAGAGCTAAGACATACTTTAAATTTTCCATCAGTTTATGACATCATATAATTAATCATATCGACAACATCAAGTGTTGGGGTAAGAATAACACGACCATCCAAATAAGCGGACCATTCATTAGTTTTTTCCAAATTATTGATATGTGTTTTCCATAATTGACGAAACAAGGTTACCATCATCTTTCAATAATAGATTATCCAGGATCTTAATTTGAACAACACCATCATTTGGTCCTCCAACTATTCCAATCCTATACTATTTATCTAGGCAGTGATTTTTTTTAATTCGACACATTCGGGATCTGAACTGAGATTTTACAGTCTCGTATTCTTGGTCAACCTTAAAACTATGCAATGAGTCCATAAATGCAAAGAATTGATCGTCATGTGGACACTGTCTGATCCAGTGTCTTTTAAAATAACTGACAAAATCTGATGAAAATCTCCACCAATAACAATTGTTTTGCCATCAAATGAAAGCTGACTACTGGAATTATTTTATGATTCCATCACGTCTTTCAATATTTTGTCTAGAGCTTCAAAACAATATTTATGCATTATCAGAGCTTCATCCCAAATAATGAGATGCGCATGCACTATTAATTCTGCAAGGAGTTCTAATAAAAATCAAACATGATAATTTTGGTGGATATTAAAAGTAACCTTAAATCTAAAATGGCCAATACTTACTTTCGTAAGAAGAAGAGAAATTATGTCACTAGATGTTACATTCAAAATAATTTCACCAATAGATCTAATGGCCTTAGGAAGCATCCTCCAAAAAAGTGTTTCATTGGTCCCTCTTTATTCACAGGCATCAAATGCACCACCATTGGTTGACTGCACTGTATCTATGACTTTATCGTAAATGTGACGTTTGATTTGCACATTTTTGTACATTTTTTAACGATATTTTTGCTGCTCATTTGTGTGTGACTTGCTTGTATTTATGTGGTTTTGGAGTTCATTTGACATATTTTGCATCATTTAGGTTTTGTAGTATTTTCTTTGTTTTTAGTAGTTTTTCTTATATTTTCTTAGGTTCTTTTTATTAGTTTTTATTTTAAAGGTCAACATTGGTAAAAGTGGGCCCAGGACGAGGTCAGAAGATGATTCAAACCTGAGGAATTCATTTCGGAGCCTCGACATATCTTTGGTGCGAGGATTGACCAGAAACGACGAGAAATGTGGCCATATTCATTGTCGCCTCACGCATTCGCTCGGTGGATATATCAGTTCTCGTAATAAAAGCATAACTCCAAAATCACTAGTGCGATTTGCCTCCAACTTATATGATTGGAAATCTGAGAAAAAGCTCTAAGACTTCTGTGTTTAAAACAATCCCAAATTCTGAGACGGAGAATGGTAAAAAGCAGCTTTAAGTGGAGACGGTGCGCCATGGCCTCGCTTGTGGCAGGTTTTGGGGCGGAGACAATAACTCTTGGAAAACAATTTCAATCAACACAAATCAAACACAAATGAAAGCCAAGAGGAAGGGATAAATCTCATATGAAGACACCGATGGCTGATTCCGTGTATTTTTTTGCCTATCGACCACAAAAATTGATCGACTGTCTGAGGGTTCCGGAATGCTACAGCTAAGCAGTCGATCGACTGCAACGCCGAGGATGTGTGATTTTGGAGAAAAAAGAGACCATTTTGCCTTTGACCAACCTATATATGCTTCCCACCCATTATCCACAAGATATATCCTCATCTTGGTTAGTTGGGGACCTTGACAAAGTCCCATCTCTTCAAAACCCATTTTCCATTTTCTTAGATTTATATTTTTAGTTTAGTTTCAATCATCAATGTAATTGTAGTGTAATTTGGTGTGGATATTCTTTAAGACTTGACACCTCTTGGAGATTTGGTTCTTGCATCTTTTGGTTTGGTAATGATAATTCATTCCTCTTGATTTCTTACTTTGTAGTTTGTTAATTGTTGTTGTTTTATTTAATTATTATTGTAGATGATTGATTCCAAAAATGTCTAAAACTTTTCTTATGTGTTGATTTTGTTCTTCATGTTCATCATTTACTATTTTTGGTAAAACCCCATTGAAGCTCTTATGAGTTCTTCAAGCTTTTTGCCAAATTAAGAAATTTCTTAATTTTCATTAGAAATCATGTCTAGATTCATAGTTTGTTGTTGTCTTATGATTGTAGCTTTCAAGGCACTCTTCCCTCCTTTGTTTATTTCAAACTTTAAAATGATGTTACTGTGTTCAAGCTTCACAAATCTTCAAGTTTTAATTATTTTAATTTTCAACTGATGCAACTAGTTTAGACATTATGGGTTTAGGGTCTAGGTTCATTTAAAGCCATTAATCGGAGTTTGTTGAGACTCGGGGTTGACAAATCTGAGAATCGGGATTGACGACCCCAGTACTTGATCGACATTTTGGATTAACAACCCCAAATCATGGATTAAGTGCTCGTCAAAAATCGATTGATCGTGGAGACAAACCAAACACCCTAAACCCTCATTTTTCATTAATTTCATTTAAATCACTTTTAATCTTCGTCTTAGTTGATTAGCTTTCAAAAACCCAAACCAAAGTGAATTACACTTTATTTAGCATAGTTAGTTTAGTTTTATCTTACTTCATGAAAATCAAATGTGAAATAGCTTCCGATTAGCCTTCCTCGAGAGACACGACTCGGGATTGAACTTACAGCTCTCCAATCGACTCCGTATGATTGCGTAGACGATTTCTCAAAACCAATACAAATTAGAGTGCTAAGAAATCTTCGATCAATTCTTGGTGCCGTTGGCGGAGAAGGCTAAAGGTCGCGCATTTTTGTGTTTGCTTTTCATGTCCATTTATTATATAATTTGAATTGTCTTGTTTCTTGCCGGTACGTTTAATCTCATTTGTTGAGTATTGTGATTTGTAGATACATTTAAAACCTCAACCCGCATCTTTTAAGATCCAAGATTAATCCGACTGAAGATGGAAAACTACCAAGCTAGTTTGCCATATGATGACCCTTACATCCAAACTCCCGATTACCCCAATTCGTACACCACTCCTCCAAGCTATCGGGTCCCCTTGATTTATGATGACCCATATGCTCCACCTTTCGATTATCAAGTTCCTCCATCTCATGATGACTCGTAAGCTCCGAGCAGTCAAGAATGGTCCCACCCTTTTGATTACTCCGGCCCAAGCCCTTCATATTCTCCACCAGTTTCACATTACTATAATCCGAGCATGGATCCTTATGCACCACCTCATGATTCTTATGATCCGGGTTTTGACGATTCATATGCTCCACTAGCCCTGCCTCTTCTTACCCAAGCTTTGACTCGTATGCTCCACCAATCCATGATTCCTATTCTTCGAGCTACGACTTTTATAATCTACCCACCTCAAATTCATATACTTCGAGCGATGATCCTTGCACCACAGTTTCTCAAGATTTGTCTATGTCCCAACCCCCGAACTTAGAATCTCTTTTAGCTAAACTCGTGGATGCGGTTCGGCAATTGGATGAACGCCTTGCTTGCATGGAGACTCAAATAGAGCAAATTGCCAACGATGTGGACGATCTAAAACAACCTTGTCTTGATGAGATGCCCATATTTGATGTGGTGGACCCCACCTTTGTTGATGGCAATTCAAGATTTGACGATATTTTGAAAGAGGTGTGCAAGGAGTTGGAGTTGGTGGGTGAGGAGAAAGGGTCAGAAGTCGGCATTACCCCTCTCGTGCTTTTTGAAGATGTTGTAGAGGAATGTGTGGGGGAGTTGCCTTTGGGGGTTCCAACGGCACTTGGAGTGTTGAGCTTACTTGCTCTTTGTGATGATGATGAAGTTGTGCTGGTTTTGGAGGATGTGGAGATAGTCGAGCCTCTTTTACCACCGCTCGATGCCTTATATCTACTTGAACAAGAGGAGGTGGAAGAGGTAGTGGGGGATGCGTTGGATCCTACTTTCTTCTGCCCGACTATGGCTACTTCTAATGTTGAGAGTGAGGATATATGTGTCGACCCATTTTGTGACGATCAAGTTTTGGTGGTTGACTACTCACTCTTCCGACCTACGAAGCAAGCCCATGCTTTTGTTATTTTGATCTTCCGGCTTGCTCGACTTTCCCGCCTTTGCGATTCTTGTCACCCTGTGTTTCTTCTAGAGAACACTAAGGCGTGGCACGATCGCCACCTCTTCTTGGATCCTGGATAGCATCGCTCGTGTAGATCGTCGAGCTATAGACGTTAAAGTAGCACTTATTGGGAGGCAACCCAATTATTAAAAAAAAATCACCCCTTGTTTTGTAGGTTTTGCTTGCCTCGACCGCCCGTGGACCACGAACGTGCTCGTCTCTTCATCACGAAATCGGCTCTAGGGGCGTACTCTCTTTCCCTACTTTTTACCTCATTTCTTTTATGCTTAATGAGCAATAGGGTCGTTGCTCGATTCTAAGTGTGGGGTGGTTGGGAAATCCTTGGAGTTTTAGGGATTTGCATGCTTGATGTGTGATAATCGTGTGATTTGAGCCATTTGCATTTATTTTTTCTTGGACCCTTGGCAAAGTGACGCGTTCTTGATCACTTGGTTAGAAAGTTTAGAATTTCGATCAGATTTAGTGTACTTAGGTAGTTTGACATGTGGGGAACTTTGTCGGCCTTAGCTTCGTGCTATAGGATTATTATGTACTTTCTCCTTTTATTTTTGGAGACATTTTGAACTTCGCACACTTATCGAGGAAGTGTATGTTGCAAATTGTAATGAGTCTCGGAGTGTTAAACGCTCATGATTGTAGTGAATATACGAAGTTCGTATCAAAATATATATATATATATATAAAACACAAAAAAAAGAAAAAAAGAAAAAAAAAAAGGTATCATCAGTAGTCCTTGGTTGATAGTTTCACCTTTGTAATAAGTTTTGCGACTCTTGCACATTCCATCCTTTCTTTTTCTTCTCTTTAGAATTTTTTAAACAAAGAGTAGATGATTGGGCTAGTAGGGAGCCGATTAACGGGTCGAGCATGGATAGGCATTATCCGGGGTAAGGACGGGGGGACCTACTTGGGAGGTTTACCTAGTACTTTTAGGTTCCAGGAGTTAATCTAAGCTTTTTAGCACAACGCATCCTTATCGTCATTTTGTTCAGGCTAATAATCAAGTTAATGCATACAATCCTTATACTTTTGAATTATTTTTAAGTTCATTCGATGGGTAGATTTGTAATTCTTCATTGTATTTTTGCTTGAGGACAAGCAATTGTTCTAAGTGTGAGGTAGTTGATTTGCACATTTTTTTACTTTTTTTTTACGATATTTTTGTGGCTCATTTGTGCGTGACTTGCTTGTATCTATGTATTTTTGGAGTTCACTTGACATATTTTGCATCATTTTAGTTTTTTTAGTGTTTTCTTTGTTTTTAGTAATTTTTCTTATATTTTTTTTTAGGGTTTTTTTATTAGTTTTTGTTTAGAAGGTCAACTTTAGTCAAAGTGGGCCTGGGACAAGGTCAGAAGATGATTCAAAACTGAGGAATTCATTTACGAGCCTCGACATATCTTTGGTGTGAGGATCGACCGGAAACGACAAGAAATGTGGCAATATTCATTGTCGCCTCACGCATTCGCTCGGTGGATATTTCAGTTGTTGTATTACAAGCATAACTCCAAAACCACTAGTGCAATTTGCCTCCAAATTAAATGATTGGAAATCCGAGAAAAAGCTCTAAAACTTTTGTGTTTACAACAATCCCAAATTTGAGGTGGAGAATGGCAAAAACCAACTTTAAGTGGAGACGGTGCGCCATGGCCTCGCTTGTGGCAGGTTTTGGGGCGGAGCCAATAACTCTTGGAAAAAAATTTCAATCGACACAAATAAAATGCCAAATAAAAACCAATAGGAAGGGCTAAATTTCATATGAAGACACCGATGGCTGATTCCATGTATTTTTCTGCCTATCGACCACAAAAATTGATCGACTAAGTGACTGAGGGTTCCGGAATGCTGCAGCTAAGCAGTCAATCGACTGCAACGCTGATGATGTGTGATTTTGGCAAAAGAAGAGATCATTTTGCATTTGACCAACCTATATATGCTTCCCACCCATTATCCACAAGAGATATCCTCATTTTGGCTATTTCAATCATTAATGTAATTGTAGTGTAATTTGGTGTGGATATTCTTCAAGACTTGACACCTCTTGGAGATTTGGTTCTTGCATCTTTTGAGTTGGTAATGATAATTCATTCTCTTGACTTCTTGCTTTGTAATTGTTAATTGTTTTTGTTTTCTTTAATTATTATTGTAGATAAATGATTCCTAAAATGTCTAAAGCTTTTCTTATGTGTTGTTTTTGTTCTTCATTTCATGTTCATCATTTAGTATTTTTGGCAACCCATTGAAGCTCTTATGAGTTCTTCAAGCTTTTTTCCAAATTAGGAAATTTCTTAATTTTCATTAGAAATCATGTCTAGATTCATAGTTTGTTGTTGTCTTATGCTTGTAGCTTTCAAGGCACTTTTCTCTCCTTAGTTATTTCGAACTTTAAAATGATGTTATTGTGTTCAAGCTTCACAAATCTTCAAGTTTTAATTATTTTAATTTTCAATTGATGCAACTAGTTTAGAAATTATGGGTTTAGGGTCTAGGTTCGTTTAGATCCATTGATCAGAATTTGTTGAGACTCAGGGTTGACAAACCCGAAAATTGGGATTGACGACCCCAAAACTTGATCGACATTTTGAATTGACAACCCCAAATCATGGATTAAGTGCTTGTAAAAAACCAACTGATCGTGGAGATAAACCAAACACCCTAAACTCTCATTTTTCATTATTTTCATTTAAATCACTTTTAATCTTTGTCTTAGTTGATTAGCTTTAAAAAACCAAAACCAAAGTGAATTACACTTTATTTAGGATAGTTAGTTTAGTTTTATCTTACTTCACGAAAATCAAACGCGAAATACATTCCGATTAGCCTTCCTTGAGAGACATGACCCGGGATTCAAATTACAACTCTACAATCAACTCCGTATTATTTTCGGAGATGATTTCTCAAAACTAATTTCAAATTAAAGTGCTAAGAAATCTTCGATCAACGTTGATCGACATTCAAATCACCAATCAATCTACTTTTAGATTATAAAGATATTAAGGTTCAAAGTATGAGTGTTGGATGAATTCTAGCCCAAGAATGGGACATTTACATACCGCATATCTTTTACACAGAGTGAGTAACATCTGTTAATTAATCCCCAAATTGATGCATTTAAGGTGATTACATTAAAACAAGCAAAATGTGGGTTGTTTGATTATTATGTAACATTGACTAGACATTAGACATCATACATCGAATGCTCTCTTTTATTATGAGAGTAGTATTGTTTTTTTTCTATTTTTCTATTTTTCTATTTTTAAGTGTTGAGCACAAGAATGAAGTAGCTAGCGGTCAAGGTCATCTTAGGTATTATTCTCACTTGAATTTATGTTAAATCATATATGTAGGGAGCCTCGTGGATTTGGTTTTGTGCCAGACTTTTTTTCTTGTCATGATTTGATAATACTAACTCTTAAAAAATATAAGTTTCTAAATAATTTTTGTCAATGTAGAGGAAGGTCGTCTTCATCCATTTGTTACTCACGATCGCCACCATGTTATGGGCATTCATATTCTTGTTCACCCTCTCCGTATGGACGTTCATTTCTCGAGGTCGGAGGTATAGAGAGCGATCATACTCGAGGTCTTCATATTTCTCAAGGAGCAAGAGCTCAAGTCAGAGCTGGAGCCAAAGCCCAGAAAGCTACTAATGGTGTTTAATTACTTGGTAATTATTATCTATCTGAATTTTGATGTACTTACTAGTTTGAACAGCTTCCAGCTTTATGGAATAGGCTTTTAAGTGTAGTTGATTGATGCTCAAATATATGCTTCCTTCAAACTCTTCCTTTAGTTGGTGTTAATTTTATGCATGTTTGTTGAATTGCTTGTTTAGTTGTTTATAAACAGTCAAAGACCTGTTTGACCAAATATGTACATGTTCATTGTTCTCTTACAAAATGAGATAGGAAACAGGCTGCACCTCGAAGAAAAGTATAAAATGATGTGATGATATCATTAAATGGGGATGGTGAATTGTACTATTTCTTTGTCATGATTTTGAGTAATTCTTGTTGGTTGTTACCTTCCCCAATAGGAAACCTATTCCAGTTCTTCGCGAAGAAAAGCATTTTGTTTTCAATATTTGAAATTCATTTTATGATTCTTTTTATTTATTTTTTTGTTAATTACGTTCATTGGTTCATCACTTGTTGTGTGTTGGTTCTGTAATTAACTTCCCTTTCTCGAAACACGCTAAAATAGGAAGGTCTTGCAGTTTGAATTTAGAAATAAATAAAATTAATATGTTGTTTTTGTGTTGTCTGGATAATTGGATGCACACTGGCAAAGTTCTTTTTTAATGAAATTTGGGTGATTATTTTGTTTTTAATTGAATATTCAATTTCTTCAGTCAAGAGTAGCCCTTTGTACCTTGAATCGCATAATATACTTTTATTGAATTTGATTAGATGTTGATGGAAACAAGATTAATTGAATGAGTGTCTTCTTGTAATTAACCCAAATATTTATAGAATCTAGAGAAAATAAGCTTGGAAATAAATGTCTGTCATATTTATATATTTGAAACAATTTTCTTGATCAATATATGTGTATGATGTTTAGTTGTAGTGTGTGTACATCTGATCAAGGCTAGAAAATGCTAGAATCTTTGCTTCCAGATTTTGGCTGGAAGTGAAAAAAGTGGTACACATGCATTTTGTCTTATGATAGTGCTGATGTCTTAGGTTAGAACTATAATTCAAGAAGATTATGGCATTTGTTAGCTGAACCTACAATGTTAATCAAGCCATTTTTTGTGTATTGATATTCAATGATAACTGAATAGGTTGATTAAGTTGATGCACAAGAAAATAAAGCCAATTAATTATAGAATCATTACATCACAAACAAGTCATTTTAGTAATATTTACTAGACTAATTTTCGAGTTTGAACATAGAAGATGTGTAACTCGTTCAATGCAACTTATATGGTTTCCTCCTTGATAGTTATCTTTATAGAATTGTGGTGTTGAAGTTCAAATACTTTTTGTTATCATCTAGACTGGGGAATAAGGGCTAAATAGGAAGTGAAGCATAGTGGAAGAACAAATCAGATTCATAACTCAACTGGATTTTTTGAGTGATGATACATACTGAGAAATTGATAACTAGTTAATTACATCAATAATTCAGGGTTTGAGATGTTATTACCGGTCTAATTTCAAGTTGTGTAATTTTTTAAAACATAACTACTACAAATGCATACTACGATTACTATATTATCAATAAAGTAACCTTATTATCAGTGGTAGTAATCATATTACCAATAATCTTATAACTCGTGATAGTAATCATATTACCAGTACCAATAATCTTATTATTAGTATTATCACTACTAGTAATCTAATTACCAGTACCGGTAGTATTATTGCAAGTGGTAATAATAATATTATTTGTACCATTAATATTATTACATAATCATATTATCAATACCAATAATCTTATAACTAGTGGTAATCTTATCACAATTGGTGATAATCTCATTATTGTGGTAATTTTTTAGTGGTTGTGCTAATTTTTAGATTACTAGTTGTGGCAGGTAATCTCTATCAATAAAATATATTCTTATAGTGTATGGTAGTTGTTTGATTACTAGTTTTAGTAATGATGAACACCTTTAGGCATAATTAACATATGGTGTGTCAAGGTAATGAGCAACTACCGTGTTTTGTAATACTTACACATCTCAAATTATGTAAACATTCTTCATGGCACGAGAGAAATTGACAGAAATAAATTTATTCGCAAGAACAAGAAAATCTCTTGTCCAATGAGTTATAAGACATGATTTTTACCAATTAGTTGTAAATAAGTCATTTTTGTAGATGTATTTTTATAAATCTTTATTCTATATTTTTTATGAATGAGGATAGGTAAATATCGTCATGAATTGATAATCACTTGAAAATAATTTAGACAGGATCATGAGAATTACTGGATCTAATAATGTTATTATTAGATGTGGTAATCTTAATATTGGACGTGATTACTATTTGTGGTAATTTTAGATTATTGAGATAATGTGATTACTACTTGTGGTAATCTAATTATTGCAATAGTTATGTTTTCATGTTTAGATTACTTGTTTGTGATAATAATATGATAAATAGTAATAGTCTCATTATTGTACAGTAATATTAGTATTATTGATTGTGGTAATTTTAGATTACATTATTGTATATATGCGGTAATCATAGTATTATTGGTTGTGATAATTTATTGCGTGCTGTGCTAATTTTTGACAGAGCAAACGAACATCGATTGACCTGAGATTTTGTAAGTATACTCTAAATGATAACATGAATTAATGGTAAAATTCTCAAATTAATCGGACGTCGGATATGATAGGAATTGACGTCGAGAATTTCTAATCTTCTGTTTGAAAAATTTATGAAAATCGAACTTTGGAATGTTGATTCAATGTGGCAAACGGATTCCAATTGACCTAAAATTTGCATCTAAACTCAAAATGATAGCATAAATTAATGGTAAAATTTTCAATTTAAACGGACATCAGAGTAAACCAGAATCGTCGCCGAAAGTTTCTGATTTTCTGTGTGAAAAAAACTATAAAAATTGAAACTTTGACTGGCAATTCAACGGAGCATACGAACTCCGAGACTTGAAATTTTGCAGGTAGACTGATAACAAGAATCCATGGTAAATATTTTAGTTTAAATAGACATCGGATCTGCCGAAATCGACGCCTAAAATTTATGATTTTCTGTGTGAAAAAACTATGAAATCAAAACTTTGACTATTAATTCAACAAGGCAAACGAATTTCGATTGGCTTGAAGTTTTGCAGGTCAACTCGGATTAGTAACATAAATCAATGGTAAATTTTTTAAATTAAACGAACATCAAAATTAGGCGGAATCGACATTGAGAATTTGTGGGAAGATGAGAGAATATTTGTTAAGAATATTAAAGGATATATTTAAAAAATTGATCCAAATTATAGTTAGTAAAAAATAAAAAAATAAAATTTTAGTGAACTAAAATACTTATCTATCTATCTATCTACCTATCTATCTATCTATCTATCTATCTACCTATCTATCTATCTATCTATCTATATATATATATATATATAAAGGTTAACATTTGTAAATATATTTTCCAAGATTTTCCTACTCATTTCATTTAATATTTATAGTAATGCATATTAATTAATTAATATAATTATTTATGTAAATATATTTGGGGATTGCAATTTATGTAAAGAAAGTATTAAATATATAGAAGAATTATGTATAATTATAAATAAAATGTGAGAAAAATAAAAACAAAGAAATCTGTAAAAACAAAAAATACAAAAAATTATTTGAAATAAATATATAAATAAATGTAAATAATTAGTTAATAAATTTGAAAAACCCAAAAATCAAAAATAAATATAAATATTTCAAATGATGTAAAATAAAATTGAAGTTATTAATAAAATTATATAGATAAAAATATAAGAACTTATAATTAAATTATAAATATTTATTTAATAAATATGAAAAAAAATAAAAAATTCAATAATCGAATAAAATTAAGGAGAAAACTCACAAAATAAGTTAGAATAATTTAAAAACTCATAATTAGATTCTACAAAATTATTAAATAAATCTAAAAATAAAAAAGATAATCGATAAAAATAAAATAAAATTAGAAAAACAATAATATAAATTACAAAAGTATTATATATATATA
>BMAC01000746.1:220105-235745 GCA_014905375.1 Phtheirospermum japonicum
TTCTGCATAGTGTACCTTCAATCCTCATTAATTATTTGAAAATTATTAAATTGTTTTACAAGGTACCTTCAATACTCATTAATTATTTGACAATTACCTTGATTAATGAGAACCCTAATCATTTTTCGCCTCTCTTGAATTTTTGAAGGTACAATCGAACAAATCAAATTGTTTTAATTATTTGACAATTATTCTGTTCTGTCGCTTCTGCATAGTGTTCTGTCGTAGTATTATAATAAATTTATATATTTGCTTTTACTTAATAAAAAGAAAGGTGCAAACAGAACCTAGCCAGTTTCGAACCCGGGTTATTAGATATAAGCTTGATCACTGTGACCACTCTGCTGCACCTACTACTTGACAATATTTGAAACTATTTGTGTTTTTAATAACTGTTTTATTCCTGTTTTAAGAAGTGAACCACATTACGATATTATTTATTTATTAATATCCTCTAGAGGATCATTTAATATTTTTTTATGCGTATTCTCGTGATAATGAAAATTCATGAGTAATACAAAATAATATAAACTTGTCATGTGATAAAAGTAATTTCACAAAGAATCGAAAAACGTGGTATGTGGCCTACGGTCTTATAATTTAATTCATGTTCTTGAATTTTTTTTAAATCATTACAATTACATAATCCAAATATCTTCAACCTTGTTTTATAAGATGGTTGAACCCACTCGTCCTGAATTTGAAATATTGGACTCAGAAGAAATTGAGTACCATCGTTGGGTTTCTGATGTGGAAACCACTTACATAGGAAAGGACTTTACATCCACGATCATACCATCCACTGATCCAACAGACAAACAACCGTCTGATAAAATTAAAACAAATGCCCTAATTTTCTTGCGGCATCATATTGACCAAAGCTTACGCTGGGAGTACCTTCAGTTGAAGACACCCAAAGAACTGTGGGATTCCTTCAAGGGACGTTTTGGAAATATACATAACACTTTGCTTCCAGAACTGACTATTCAATGGAATGAAACCCGCTTACTTGACTATAAGAGGGTCAATGACTTCAACAAGGACATGTTGCGCTTAAAAGCACGTCTTACCTTTTATGGAAAGCAAATCACGGAAGATGATATGATAAAAAAAACTCTATCCACTTTTCCTACTTCAACACTTATACTAGCGAGCCAATATAGGCTCGAGTATGATAAGAAAAGAATTACAACTTTTAATAAGTTGGTTAATATGCTGCAAGTAGCTGAGAGACATGATCAGTTTCTCTTGAACAATAATGTTAGACCTGCCGGGACAAAGAAAATTTTCGAAACTAACTATGGTCAATCGAATAGTGGAAAGAACCCCAAAGCAAAGGGGACTGGACGTGTTTATCCCCTTCAAAGTGGTAATTATGCACCACGAGGCAGGGGCCATTGGGGCCGCAGTAGAGGCCGTGGTAGGGGTCGTGGAGGCTCTCCCCATGTATGGTGCAAGGATGGTGGAAACGCCCCAAGTGTCCATGGTAATATTGAGCCTGGTGGGTATAAAACGAAGGCACCACACGAAAAACCCTCAAAGAAATGAGAGAGAGTTGAGAATGAACCTTGCTATAGATGTGGTAACACTGGGCATTAGTACCAAAATTATCGCGCAAGTGATAAGGTGGTAGCCATCTACAAGAAACTTAGAGAGTTTAAAGAACAAGGCTAATTTTTTTCCCTTCCCAAAGTATGCATTTTTTTCCACTTTGCCCCCCAATGTATTTTTTGTTCCATTTCACCCCCCAATGTACACAAAAGTTCAACGTTGCCCCCCGAACTCATTTTCCGGCAGAATATTCCGTAAATTACTGTCACGTGAGCCGCACGCCTGTTTTCGAGGGCAGAATCATCTTTACCCAACTGATGTAATGGTCAAAATTGTCTTTACGTAATAAAATCGAGAATTAAAGATAAAATCGCCTTCAACCTTCACGCATCCTCCACTGCCATTCGAGAGTTTCAGAAAAAATGTGGAACCAAAAGGCTGAAGTTTCCATGGAAGGTAACTGTAGGTGCGGAATAAATGCGGTGCAAAAGACGTCGTGGACCGATCTCAACCCAGGCAGGAGGTATGCAACGTGTCAAAACTCAGGGTAAGATTTATTTTCAAAACCCTAGTTTCAAATTTGTGTTAATTTCGCCAACAATATATAAATTTTCTGGACAAAAATTAAGGCTTTTGTTTTGAAACTGCCATCACTCATTGGAAAATTGAAATTCGGGTCGGGTTTTGCGTCGTACCCTTACTACTCCTCGTTCATGGCTCATCGAATTGCGTTTGGAACAAATTTCTTACACTCTATTTGTCATTGGGCAAGCTATGAACAAGTTAAACCACTACTAAAATTGAAGTTAGTTTTCCACATAATATATTTAAAAATAACTATAATATTTTTTCTAAATCATCTACTCTGCAGGTTCTTGTCACTGTGAAAATCATAATCAACTTAACATGAACAAGTGTTGCATAATTAAGTGTCAAAGTTATGTTTTTGTTTTTTTTCAATTATAAGATTAATATTATGTCAAATAATTTGTATATTTTTTTTTGTGAAAATAGAAAAGAAAAAGAAGGTTTTGAACCTACTAAATTTCAGGAAATTGGCGGGTGTACGTATTTCTTGTGGATCAATCCTCCAATGTGCATTAGATCTCGACAAATTATTCCGGGTTTGTTGAGGAGGTGTAACCGTTTTGAAGAGGAATGCAATAGGTTTGAAAAGGAATTAAAGAGGAAGAGATCAAGGGAGAAGTTGTTGTTGGTGGCAATGGTGGTCTCATGGATTATGTTTTATGTATTCAAGTGAGTGAGTGAGTGATTAGATGTAAGATAAATGTGAATTTGGTGAAATCCAAATTTTCTAATGAATTGTAGGTTATGATTTTATGTATTCAATGTGAGTTTTCTAATGAAATGTGGATTGTGTCTGTTGATCGAAGATTTCTCGACGCTCTAGAAATCGTCTCCGCAATAGTACGGAGTCGACTGTAGGTGCGGTGAGTTGTCCCGAGTCGTGTCTCTCGAGGACGGATGTGATCGGCTTTCGGTTTCTCAGTTGTTCTTATCGTCGGTTCGATTAAGCTAATTTAACTCTAGAAAGCGATAATCATTTTTCGGTTTCTATAACTAAGAATGAAATTGAAAATTAAGATTTAAAAACATGAAAAGCTCTTAAAGGAAATTAAAGCTTATATTAAAAACGATCAATTTAAACTAATTAACTTATTAAAACTTAATAATTTGAATTAGGGAAATGGAGGGAAAATCAAAGTCAACTTATTTGAATAAGTGAACATAAATACTTAGCATTGATTAAGGGTTTAAAAAGGAAGATCTTAATAAACTTTTACTAACTTAGAAATTGATTATAACTTATTAACTTAAAAGCATAAGTTCATAAGCTAGAAAGCTATAAAATGAAATTGAAAGTTTGATAAGCAAAAGAAACACTAAACTAATGATCCAAAATACAACACAATATTAAAAATGAATAACATGAAAATAAAACTAGATTATAGAAGGATATTACCAAATGTATGTGATTACAAAAGCTTGAAGYAGGAAAGCTTGAAAGCTGAATGARTCTTRACAAAAGATAGCTAAAACAAAGCTTGATCACTAACTAGCTAAGATCTAAACTTAACTAATCTATCTCTAATTATTAGGATTTATGGAAATTAAAAATAAGCCAAAATATGAAAAGTGCTTTTTTCTGGTTTTTGGAGGAGCTTCCTGGGGAAGAAGGCCTCTGATACAACTTGTGTTATTGAAATGACGTCTGATTGCTAATATCTTCAAAAAAATCTGCTTTTCAGTCGATCGACTGAGAAAAAGCAGTCGATCGACTGGCAGTCGATCGATCGTGTCGGCAGTCGATCGACTGCGATGTCAAAATGGCCTGAAGCCCTGTAATTCCGTCGATCTTGAGAGGACCCAGTCGATCGACAGCAGTCGATCGGCCAAGTAGGCAGTCGATCGACTGCCATGTCAAAAACTTCAAAACTTGCTGGAATCCAGTCGATTTTAGACGGGTCAGTCGATCGACTTAAAGGTCAGTCGATCGACTGAACATTCAGTCGGTCGACTGGATTCCAGCGCCCAGCTCGATTTCTCGTTCTTTTCGCATCCGCCGGTTTGTCGAACCTCGTCCGCTGTGCTTCTTTGCTTTGTCCGTCCATTCCCGAGTCGAGTGTCAACCATCCCAAACGAGCGTGGGCCCCGCTTGGACGTCCTACGGCCAAGAAAAACGGAAACGTGAAAAACTACTAAAAGTAATAACAAAACGTACAAAAACTAAGAAAATCTAGAAATACGAAAAATGCCAACCCGACTCCTAAAGCAACAAAAAGCAAGCGAAAAACACGCAACGTGAAACAAAAATGATAATGAAAATATGTACAAAAAGATGCAAATCAACCACCCCACACTTAGAAWGGTTGCTTGTCCTCAAGCAAAACTACGTATATTTACAAAACTACCCCCCGACCAACCCTAGGCTAATGCACAAAAATAGTTCGAGACGTCGTACGCTACGTTGTTTGTTAGCTTCGGTTAAAAGGACGACADTGTGATTTGCTAAGGTAATTTAGATCGACTTCCGAAACCTAAAAGGACTTAAACAATCCAACAAGTCGGTCTCCCCGTCCTTGCCCCGGCTAAGGTCTATCCACGCTCGAACCGTTATTCGACTCCCGACTAGCCAAGATCATCAACACCTCTCTTTACAAAAGTATACTAATAATCGAAACAAATGGAAAAATGTGTTATACAATAACTTCAAGGATTTATAACGTATCCTTGTTTATTCATCTGTTTTCGTAATTTTCTTTTCTTTTCTTTTTCTTTTTCTTTTTCTTTTTCTCTCTTTTTTTTTTCTTATGTACCGTAGACGTGAGGTACTTGCATAATAATGTGAAAATACGAGGCTATCAAATGACTCCGATCATTCGTTGCTACTAGCAACTTTCGAATCTTTCGATCGAGCACGTGGAGCAATTGATGACTCCAATTTACAACAAAAACCTATAGAGAGTGTTTAATGACGAGGGCTAGTCGAGGCACTAGTTCCAAATGAGCACAAGGATAGCACGAAGCTAAAACCGAACGGGAATCTCAACAAGTTAAACCACCTAAATCCACTAAATTCGATCAAAAATCTAAACATCTTAACAACTCATCAAAAACTGCGTCACTTCGCCAAGGGTCCAAACAACAATATCACACACGTTTCTCAAACTAACACAAGCAAGCACACGACGAAATTAAAAACCTAGGACGATTCTAACCACCCCACACTTAAAACCTAGCAATGTCCTCATTGCGTAATTAAGCTAATAAAAGCGGTAAAAAGTTGTAGGGTAAAGAAAACGCCCCTATCTCCGGGCTCGTGTCGTCGTGGTTGTGCAAAGGTCGTTTCCGGGAACCGAGGTAAGCAACAAGATATCTACATGGTTAGGCAAAGTGGAAAAACGTGCACAAAAACGAACTATGTACAAAAATGAAAATATTTTTGATTTTTGAATTTTTCAATTTGTTTGGAATTTTTTTTTAATTTATTTTGCATTTTGAGAATAAAAGTGAAGATTAGGGTTTGTTGGGCCGTCGGTCGACTGCCCTATTCGGTCGATCGACCGCAGTTGATCGACTGTCGGCTGTCGATCGACTGCTCATGCCAAAAGTTCAGAATTGCCTGGAATCCAGTCGATGTTGAACCACCAGTCGATTGGGCAGTCGATCGACTACATACCAGTCGATCGACTAGGTATTCAGTCGATCGACTGCATTTCAGCAGCCGACCTCCATTTTTGATCCTCTTTTGTCCCAAGACTCCATGGCTGAACCTACAAAAACCCAAAAACTCCATTAACACTACTTTAAGATAGAATATATTCATAAAATTAAAAGAAAAACAAGAAAAGAGTTAGAAAGGGTTAGAACGTCGTGGGTTGCCTCCCACGTAGCGCGTTTGGTTTGCGTCGTTCGCTCGACTGCTATACAAAAATGTTATCCGGGACCAAGAAAAGGTGACGATCATTCCACGCCTTGGTGTTCTCGAGTAGACACACCGGGTGATCAAAATCACCTAGGCGGGCGCATCGGCAAGCCGGAAGATCGAGACATCGAGAACGTGGGCTTGCTTCGGTGGTCGTAAGAGTGAGTAGTCGACCATCCACACGTGATCATCCCAAAATGGGTCGGCGTGCTTCTTCGTCTCCCCAACCGTTGTCCACTTTCTCTCGACTTTAGAAATAGTCGTAGTCGGGCACGAGAGAGTAGGACCCAGCACATCTTCCTCCTCCTCTTCCACCTTTTCTTGTTTAAGTAGTGCCAAAGTTTCGGGTGGAGGCAAAAGAGGCTCGATCAGCTCCAAATCCTCCAAGGTCGGCATAACTGCACCTTCCTCGCCTATAACAGGTAAGCTCGATAATCCAAGTGCCATCGGCGACCCCGAAGATATCACCTCCTCACTTTCCACTACAACCTCTTCGCAATATCCGAGAGGGGTTGCGTTTCTTTCCAACCTATTCTCCTCATTCTCTATATCTACCTCATAGCGTTCACCTTCCGAAAGATCATCAAATCTCGAATTATCATCAACGACCGTGGGCACCGCCTCATCAAATAAGGGTATCTCGTCGGGGTACGGTTTGTTTAGCTCACCCAAGTCATTGGCCATTTGATTAGCGTGGGTCTCCATGCGATCGAGGCTTCCAACGAGCTCGACTAAGAGAGACTCCACGTCCGGGAGTGGGGACGTAGACGAATCTTGAAAGAGTGAGGTATAAGGGTCATCGCTCGGTTTATACGAGCTCGAGGCGGATAGATTGAAAGAATCGTAGCTCGAGGGTAGGTTGTAAGGATCGTAGCTCGAAGAATCGGAATTATAAATCGATGGAGCATACGATTCAAAATGGGGGTAAGAAGATGGAAGGGCGAGGGGAACATATAGATCGTCCAAACTCGGGTCAAAAAGATCACGAGTCGGTGCATAAGGATCTATGCTCTGGTTGTGGGGGTATGAGTCATAATGATCGGAAGAGTAAATCCACTCTTTACCGATCGAAGCATACGGATCGTCATATTTGGGAGTTGTGTATGGATTTGGATATTCGGGAATTTGGATGTAAGGGTTGTCGTATGGCAAACTAGTCGGTAGTTTGCCATCCTCGGCTGAATCAATCAAGCGGCGGAGGCGTCTTTCGATCGTTCAGAGTGTGGGCGGGCAGAATCGGGCTTTCGAACAGGGTTTCCATCGTTCGCTTCTCGATTATTGGTGATACTAGTGGAGAGAACGGGATGTGGGACCCACCCTGCACACACAACAAGCGACAAAAGATTACGCGTATCGAATGTAAAATAATTAACAAACTACTATTTATGACGACAATAAGAATAATTAAGAATGCCATTGGCCTTAATCCATCCCCGGCAACAGCGCCAAAAATTGATCGATTTTGGAGTTCAGTCGATCCGACTAGTATAGTGGTGAGTATCCCGCATGTCACGTGGGTGGGACCCCGGTTTCGGTCCCCGGCAACGGCGCCAAAATTTGATCGAAGATTTCTCGACGCTCTAGAAATCGTCTCCGCAATAGTACGGAGTCGACTGTAGATGCGGTGAGTTGTCCCGAGTCGTGTCTCTCGAGGATGGATGTGATCGGCTTTCGGTTTCTTTAGTCGTTCTTATCGTCGGTTCGATTAAGCTAATTTAACCCTAGAAAGCGATAATCATTTTTCGGTTTCTATAACTAAGAATGAAATTGAAAATTAAGATTTAAAAAACATGAAAATCTCTTAAAGGAAATTAAAGCTTATATTAAAAACGATCAATTTAAACTAATTAACTTATTAAAACTTAATAATTTTGAATTAGGGAAATGGAGGGAAAATCAAAGTCAACTTATTTGAATAAGTCAACATAAATACTTAGCATTGATTAAGGGTTTAAAAAGGAAGATCTTAATAAACTTTTACTAACTTAGAAATTGATTATAACTTTGTAACTTAAAAGCATAAGTTCAAAAGCTAGAAAGCTATAAAATGAAATTGAAAGTTTGAAAAGCAAAAGAGCCACTAAACTATGATCCAAAACACAACACAATATTAAAAAGAAATAACATGAAAATGAAACTAGATTATAGAAGGATATTACCAAATGTATGTGATTACAAAAGCTTGAAGAAGGAAAGCTTGAAAGCTGAATGATTCTTCACAAAAGATAGCTAAAACAAAGCTTGATCACTAACTAGCTAAGATCTAAACTTAACTAATCTATCTCTAATTATTAGGATTTATGGAAATTAAAAATAAGCCAAAATATGAAAAAGTGCTTTTTTCTGGTTTTTGGAGGAGCTTCCTGGGGAAGAAGGCCTCTGATACAACTTGTGTTATTGAAATGACGTCTGATTGCTAATATCTTCAAAAAATCTGCTTTTCAGTCGATCGACTGGAAGAGCGACAGAATGATTGTGCAGTCGATCGACTGCGATGTCAAAATGGGCCTGAAGCCCTGTAATTCCGTCGATCTTGAGAGGACCCAGTCGATCGACAGCAGTCGATCGGCCAAGTAGGCAGTCGATCGACTGCCATGTCAAAAACTTCAAAACTCGCTGGAATCCAGTCGATTTTAGCGGGTCAGTCGATCGACTTAAAGGTCAGTCGATCGACTGAACATTCAGTCGGTCGACTGGATTCCAGCGCCCGGCTCGATTTCTCGTTCTTTTTCGCGTCCGCCGGTTTGTCGAACCTCGTCCGCTGCGCTTCTTTGCTTTGTCCGTCCATTCCCGAGTCGAGTATCAACGATCCCAAACGAGCGTGGGCCCCGCTTGGACGTCCTACGCCCAAGAAAAACGGAAACGTGAAAATCTACGAAAATAATAACAAAACGTACAAAAACTAAGAAAATCTAGAAATACGAAAAACGGCCAACCCGACTCCTAAAGCAACAAAAAGCAAGCGAAAAACACGCAACGTGAAACAAAAACGATAATGAAAATATGTACAAAAAAGATGCAAATCATTCTGTGTATCTAATCAATTTGAAATGAATGAATGTTTGTTTTATGATTACAATTTGTTTGATGTGTATTGTGTATTAGTTAAGATGTTTAATGTTCCAATGTAATGTGAATTGTAGGTATGGATTTTGTCTGTGTATCCACAGCTTGAAGTGAATGAATGAATGTTTGTGTTTAGTTATGATTTGCAATTTGTTTAATGTGTATTGTGTATTAGTTAAGATGTATTGTGTATTAGTTAAGATGTTTAATGTTCCAATGCAATGTGAATTCTATGTATGGATTGTGTCCGTGTGTATCCACAGTTTGAAATGAAATGAATGTTTATGATTTGAAATTTGCGTACATTCACTTGAAACATAAAAACAAATATCTAATACATATAACATGGGTAGGTTAAACAAGCATCCAAATGACCATTACAAGTTCAGAACCAGCATCTAAAATACCATTACAAGTTCAAATCCAGCATCCAAAACATCTAATCCATCCAACATGGATCAAAAATCCCAATAACCAATATTAAAGGTTGAAAAGGGCTAACACAAAACATTAGTACCCATCTGCAAAATCTCACTTAAATTGCAGGTTCAAACACAACTTTACAGTTTCAAAACAAACAACAACAATAACAAAAAAAAAACATTACATCAAGTTCATCACCACTTCACACCTAGCAGCCAATTGTTGTCAACACCTTTTTTCTTCCTCCAAGATTTTGAAGATTCAGAATGTTTCTTGACTGCGAACCTTGCCATGTCACTCATGATACTTCCTGATGGTTTCCAAGGTGGCTTTACTAATGCATTTGAACTTGCTTTTTCTAAGGGATTAGCAATAGTACTTAAAACAGGCTTCATAGCTCCTTGCTCCAGATTACTTATTTGAGATTGAGTCTCACAAGACTGGGGCTTGTTTACCTAGAAAATGTAATTTATAATTTTAATTTAAAAAAAAGTACATCTTTTAATTTTAAGCTAACCAGATTCATAAATAAATAGATACCTTTAACTTTTGCTTCAAAACTAGAGTCTTTTTTTGCAATTGAGATTGTTGGGTAGATACAACTTTCTCATTGTCTCCTATGACCTGAGGGGATGAGAACACTACATTTCCTTTCATCTTCTTTCTAGAATTAGTTTGGTCATCCCCTTTAGAAAATAACCTCTTCTTAGCCTGAAAGAAATATTTATAAATAAATGATAATAGAGATGATAATGATATAAATAGGTTTTCTTTTCACCTGTTCTACTAGGTCTGGTTGTTCATGTGTCATATGAGATGGAGATGTCCTTGGAATAGATGATTGGAACCCTGCCTCTTGCAACCTGAAACTTCTTTCACACTCTTCCAAAAACAATTATGTAGAGTAGAGTAAGACACAACTTCATACTGTAAAATGAAAAAAAAAATCTAATCATACCATAGTTGGAGAACCCTGAGAGCCAGCAGTAGTAGTATTGTCCTGCATTAGATTAAAGGTTATAAAGTTAGTATTAATAGAAAACAGGTTGAAATGAAATACAAAATTAAATGAAAGATATGATTACCTTTGTAGCAGGAACATCTAAACCTCTGTCATCTTCTTGTATAGGTGCAGGAACATCTAAACCTCTATCATCATCTTGTATAGGTGCAGGAACATCCAAACCTCTGTCATCTTCTTGTCCCCTTTTCAGTAGAGGACAACCCCTTACATTATGGTTGGGCTGCCTGCAACTTGAGCATGTCATTGTGGATCCTTTCTTACTCAACTTCACTGGAATTCTTCCCTTCTTCTTCAAGTCAGACCCCTTCTCAGCCTCATCTTCTCCCTTCTTCCTACTGTATTTTTTGGGTCTACCAGGAATCTTCTGACATATGGGAGGAATCAATGGTGCAGTATCCACAGTAGGCCACATATCAGGTCCATCAAGAGCACCTAAGAGGTGACTGTATGTGCTCATAAACTTTTCCTTTGAGTAGCATTCATCTACATAGTCCTCAGGTTTGTATCCTAAATGGTACATCCCACAGATTGCATGTGCACATGGTATACCAGAAAGCTCCCATTTTCTGAAACTACAAGTTTTTTCACCCAAATGCACCTTAAACCTCACCCCAAAGCTTGCTTCAATTTCAAACTGATCCAAACCATTCCAGTGACAAATGTACTCCATTGCCTTTCCCTTTAACTCCTCCAACAACTTACTAATATTTGGACATAAAGCCCCATGCTGCTTTGCCATATGATCTCTTCTCATGTGGATCCTTTTCATCAAAGTAACCTTAATAATCTCCAACATACTGATAATTGGTCTATTCCTGGCTCTCAATATCAAAGAGTTGAAGCTCTCTGACATATTATTAAACAACACATCACACTTTGAATGACCACTGAAATGAGACCTAGACCATTGTGGAGGTGGTCTTTTAGCCAACCAGTCATATGCTCCCATATCCATCTTCTTGATTTCAGACATTGCAATCTCAAAATCCCTAACTCTACAAGCCCTAGCAGCTTTCCAAAGCAAATATTTCAGTCCCAAACCCTTGTATTCTGTCTTAAAGTTCTTGTAAATATGCATCACACAGAATCTCTGTTCACATTCTGGTAGTAGTCTCTCTATGGCATCAACAAGACCCTTTTGCTTGTCTGACATTACAGTCCAGTGATTAATTATTGGTAATATTCAAATCCTAAATAACCAACTCTATAAACCATGACCAAGTCTTCTTTGTCTTCTTTTCTACAATAGCATATGCAAAAGGGTAGAACCCATTGTTCCTATCTATCCCAACTGCAGTTAAAATTACCCCCCACTGAGAGTCTTTATATGACACCCATCAAGAAAGATAACAGGTCTACACCCCTCAAGGAATCCAGTTTTCAAGGCACCCCAACAGATGTACATTCTTCTAAACCTTGGCTCACCCCTTACCTGCTTACACTTAATCTTACCAGTGGTTCCTGGATTTGCTTTCTTTATTTCTTCAGCATATGACCACAACAATGCATACTGTTCAGCATCTGTCCCACACCCCCCTTTTGCCACAAGATTTTTTGCTCTATACAACTTACCCCTAGTAAAGCATAGTTTTATCTCACTCTGAAGGACTAACATCATAGATTCAATGGGCCACTTTGGGTCAGGCCAGATTTTATTCCTATAAGCCTTAGCCAACCATTTAGAATTTTCAACTTATTTCCTAGGACATTTATGCTTCCCATTAAAGGTCTTAATATTTAAAGAGTGCTCATTTTTTTCCTTTAGAAGCATAAAATTTCCAAGGACATGAGTTGTGTTTGCATTCTACTTGGACTTTCCACTTATCATTTTTTTTTTGAACAGAATGTCTCTACAACTCTTAATAGCATGTTGTCTAACTGCTTTCCTAAACACATCAGTATCCACAAAATGCATTCCTAATTCAAACTGTGGATTATCAGGGTTTATCTTTTCATTAAATATTGGGTGACCATTAATTCTAGGACCTGCAGACCTCTTGAGAATAACTGACCTTTGTTCTGTAATATCAGAGCTAGGGACATAGTTTCCAAGCCATTCAACCTCAAAATCAATGTTGTCATTAAACACAGCATCATCATCAGACAAGTCACAATCACTATCAAGAAAAACCTCAGAATTTTCAGAATCAGACTGACTATCATCACTATCACCAATCACATTATCTGCATTCACATTATCAGCATTCATGTTATCAGCATTCAGATTATCAACATTCACACTATCATCAATCACATTATCACCAATCACATTATCAATATTCACATTATCATCATTGTCTCCCAAAAAACTAAGTGGCTCATCCACATAAGGAAACTCCTGTTCATGTGATTCATCTTCGTTTTAACCCTCTACATTAAGTTCATGTTCAACAAACACTTGTACTGTTCTATTATCATAATCATGCTAACCATATTCATGACATCACCATCAGTTTTTAACATCAATAAACTATTACAGTCACTAACACCACCCATACTGCATTGAAAACTCTTTACATTAGTCAATCCAAGATCACCACCCATACTACTAATTTCAAGCATAGACATTTCATCAACATCACAATAGTCTATATGAGTAATTTGACCCTCGAGATAGCATGTCTTTCCTTGATTAACAAACAAACCAGAATGGTGCATCCTAATTGTGAAATAATCAGAATTTAAACCTGTAGGGGTGGGAAAACAACAAAAAGCGACCACTTTAAGAAAAAATAACTGTAAACAAATAAAAAGGATGCATCTTTATCCTATAGTAAACTATACATGTTGGCATAAACCTCAAACAAAAAAAAATAAAAAAAATAATAATTAAAATTTAATAAAAATATGTTCCCAACATGGAAACAAAGAAAGATTCCCTTATACCCCACATGAGAATTAACCCAAAAAGTCGAGCTCTCGTGCATTACATTAACAGGAAAAGAAACTCAATTCGTGGTCCCAACTAGGGGTGTGCAAAATTCGACCCAAAACCGAACCGACCGAAAAAATCGACCGAATAGTATAATTCGGTTCGGTTTTTCAACCGACGGTTCGGTTTTCGGTCATAAGAATTTCGGTCAATTCGGTCGGTTTCGGTTTGACCACCAAAAAAACCGAACCGACCGAATTATATATATATATATATATAATATATTAATTAAATATATATATTAATTATATATATATATAATATAATATATTAATTATATATTCTATTAATTTATTTTTCTGCTTTAGAAAATAAAGGAATTAAAAAAAAAGAGGAAATCGGTTCGGCCCGAAATCGACCGAAATATTTCGGTTCGGTTTTCCAATTTTTTTCGGTCGGTTCGGTCCGACCAACGACTGAATTCGGTCAATTCGGTTTTGAAAATTCGGTCGGTTCGGTCGACTGAACCGACCGATGCACACCCCTAGTCCCAACATACTGAATAATAAAACCTAAATTCACATTTGGTCCCCACATACAATAATTGAGACAGAAATCATGGATGAGTATTACCAACAAAACCCTAACTGAGATAATACTTACCATAATCGGGATCTCCATCATTAAGGGAACGTATTTTCCACACCATTGCTACCGATTAGGACTTAAGCTTCAGATTCTTTGCTTGAGAACGAATGAAATTGAGGGTTTAATTTTTGAGATTACGGATGCGATTTGGAATTTAGGGTTGAGGATAAAGTTCATTTGTGACGGGTGTACACATTAAGCGTGAATTCTAAACGGCTTACACAAGAAATATGATTTTGCCCTCGAAAACAGGCGTGCGGCTCACGCGACAGTACCTTTATGGAATATTCTACCGGAAAACGAGTTGGGGGGCAACGTTGAACTTTCGTGTACATTAGGGGGTGAAATGGAACAAAAAATACATTGGGGGTCAAAGTGGAAAAAATGCATACTTTGGGGGGCAAAAAAAAATTAGCCTTAAAGAACAAGAGACTCACTATGTGGAAAATGGAGATCTTGACGCTGATGTCAACCTCATGATTGCGGACTTCAATGGTAACAAGAACCTTGCTGAGTCACTTGATGTTCCTGATTTTGAGTAAGCTACTTCAGCTATTTACTTATATTTCAAGATATTTGTGAAGGCATGATTGCCTCATTTTATTGAGAATATGGAGTTTGGTATTTTTTGAATTAGATTTACTTTGGACAAGACATTTATTTGATTGGGTTATTAATAATTTCGAATTTCAATCTAAAGTATTGAATGTATTCGACTTTATTATTACAAAACTATGTGCTTGGTTCAAATACAGCAATAAGATGTGCAAAAATACATCTTACGCATAGAGCTACATATTCGAATGAGAAGTATATCATTTTAGATCGTCCACAACACTCCAATGAATTAGAGAAATTCCTCTAACTCTTTCCATGACACTATCACCACTTTTACAAGGAATGTCGCGCAGTGAAATAGAGTGCTCAGCTGATAGTGGGACTACTCACACAATTTTAAGGAATAGACAATTATTTATTGAATTAATTTCTTATAACTCATCTGTGACTACGATGATTGGGACAACCCAAATAATCAAAGGGCGAGGTACTGCAAAGTTCTTTATGCCTAATGGCACAATGATAACAGACACAGAAGCTCTATATGCACCTAGAGCAAATCGAACCTTGTTGAGTTTTAAAGATATCCGTGCCAACGGCTATCATTTAGAAACTCACCGTGAGAATGGAAATGAATATATATATATATATATATATATATATATATATATATATATTTTTGCTAAAGAGCAGGCTTTGCAAAATGAGTGATGTGCCTTTGAGATAGATATTGAGGCGGAGTGAGATGTAGGTAATGCATCTTGTGCTTCAGAAGTTATTAGCTGCACTTGTGCAGCAGTAGTACCAACATTGGGCAGTGCATCGCGTTTATATCCCACTTTATGAGTCACTCGAAAGAAAGGATGTCCGTGTGAGTTTTTCAAAAATACGGATCATCATGTCACGACCAGGATGTCCAAGACGGTCATGCCAAAGCCTATATGAGTCAGTGTCACATAGTTCGTTATTGGTGACGGCATAAGATTCAATAATCCGTATAGTAGGAGGTATAACCCACTATATTGACTCATTAGTTTCCTCTAAGATGTGT
>BMAC01000746.1:246281-264949 GCA_014905375.1 Phtheirospermum japonicum
TCGACGCACCCGCCCAGCCGACGCGCACACCCAAGCAGCAGTAACGCCGAGCACCAGCATGTGTCGGTCGACGCACCGTCGACGCGGCGGCCCAGAATCGGGATTTTAGGGTTTCTTATGCTCCAAGTTAAGGGAAATCTGTATAAACCCCCCTAAGTCCGTCCCAAAAACATACACCTCTCACCCATACTCTGAATATTTGATCTTTTGGTTCGAGAACAACACCATCTGCATCCATATAACAACAATTGATCTAGATCAGAGATTCGAGGATCGCCAAACTCCAACTGTCTGTTCGTGATTCGTTCTTCGACCAAGATCAACCACCTCTCCGGATTAGCTGGAGAATTTACTACGCTTTCTAGTTTAATAAGTACTCTAAACCCTTTATTCGTTTTCGTAGTTTAATTTATGCAATTAAGTAGTTGCTTTTCAATTATTGTTTTTGAATTGTTTCATGCTTAGAACCCTAGATACTTTTGGTATTGAATTCGTAATCTCAGTTTAATTAATGATTGGTTATCATTCTCGTTTAGTTAATTCATTTCGTTTACATTGCATTCTAGATAATAGATGTTCCTTTATGCTAATTAATCTCGTTTAAGTTCTAGATTAATTTCTTTAGTTTACATGTTCTAGTTGTTGAATTAAAGTACCTAGTTTTAATTATTGTTCACGTGCTTTAAATTTCTAGATAATCAAAACAATCAAAACACCCCCCCAATTTATGTGTTATTGTGTTGAACAAACTATTTAAAATACCTATTGTATGTTCCTCGAGAGACGACTCGAGTCAAGTTGCCAAACTACGCGTGACTCCGTTCTCTTGCGGGCAAGCTATTGATCTTTTGACAAATTCTCATAAGTAGGCAACACAAAAGCTTGAATCAATGTACAATGAGTTTATATATGTTGATGGAAAGTCTTTTCATACACATTGATGATATATACATTGTTGCTCAAAGAATCATAGAGCACAATAGTATCGAACCACACTCTTTTGAAATATCTATATAGAGGAAATTGACCTATATGTAAACAATCAATCCAGGTAGAACTAAATTCACTGACAACAACGTAGGTATTTGATTTTGTAGTGCTAACCTCACCAAGTATAAAGCTTATTAGAGTAGATTTGTCCTTATTTTTATTAGCTTTTTAGTTCTTTTTTCTATTTGTTTTTGGTATAAGTTGGACGATTTAAGCATAATTCCGTATTTTAATAGTTCTGACTTAATTTACCGTATTTTAATCGTAATTGATGCATATAGGTGATATTTCGTTGTTTTCACCTTACAGCTAAGTAACCAGAAGAGTTCGGCGCGTAATTAGATGACATTGATGTTCAATAAATGGAGAACGAGCTTTCCGGTGAAACGAGTAGCAAAAGATTGAGAGACGGAGACAGACGCTCTATCGCGTCGACTGACGCGACCGTCGACGCGAGCCATGATCCGCGTCAGTCGACGCAAGGCCGATGCACCTTCGACGCAACTTGTTGAAGCATCGACTGAAGGAGCGTCAGTCGACGCACTGTCGACGCAATTCTCTGAGGCGTAGATCCATGACCGCGTCAGTCGACGCACCCACCCAGGCAGCACCTACGCCGAGCACCAGTGCGCGTCAGTCGACACACCGTCGACGTGACGGCCCAAAATTTGGATTTTAGGGTTTCTTGTGCGCCAAGACTTACAATTTCTATATAAACCCTCCTTATTTCGGATTTTTGAGAAGACACACGACCACCTAGGGTTTCTTAGCTCAGAATAAATATAATCCCACATCTCATAACGAGACTTGAAGACGGAGATCAAGGATCGAAGAACAACGCGTCCAAAAACATCGAATTCGCGTTCGGGATTCAATCTTCGCCCAAGATCGACGTGCAACTCCGGAATAGCTGGAGCTTCTCATTGCTTTTAGTAGTTACAATAAGTTTTCTAAACTCTTAGTTAATTTAGTAGTTAATTTCTAGTTTAATTGTTAGTTTAATTCTTAGTTAATCTCCTAGTTAATTCGAGTTTAATTAGTTTAATCGTTTTTATGCTTGGATGTTGGATATTGGTTAATTTAGTTTATTTATGCAATCGATTTATGCTTAGTTATTCATTAATCTTAGATTCTTATGATTCATTTCTTAGTGGTAATTTCTTATGCTCATGCTTCTAGATTCGTTAATTAGGTTTAATTTATGGTTGCGTATTATTGATAGCTTAAATTATTGCTCGTAGTTGATAATCTAGTTAGAATAATTAGTTTAATTAGCCCTAATTTAATTATTGCTTTAGTTATAATGATCAACTCAATATCTTTTAAAACCCCAATTGTACATGTATTTTATTTTAGTTCGTAAATTGAGAAAAACATCCGAAAGACCGAACAGTTGTTTCCGAGAGATACGACTCGAGTCAAACTTATCACCCTACAGTTACCTCGTACTCTAGCGAGCAAACTAACGTGCTTTTAAATTAATTTATTAAAAACGGGGTGCACAAAAGTTTGGATCAAAAGCCTATAGGACATAAACAAAGTTTTGTCAGAAAACGTAATGAGAAAAATAAAGGCATGAAATGTAAATCTATACTTGAAGGACAAAGTTTCTCAAAACGCCCTACAATTGACTATGGGGATATGTACTCCCCCATAATAAATGTTATAATTCTAAAGAATTGAGAATGCAACTTATACCTGTGGTTACATCATATCTCTATGGAGATCATGATTTAGAGATATATACGAAAGTACTTACTGGCCTTTCATTGCTAAGGCAAGTGACTCTAAGCCACGCAGTGCATTTGCAATAAAATTAAAACACTCACTTTATGGATTGAAATAATCCAGACGGATGGGGTATAACCGTCTAAGTGACTACTTGATTGGGAAAAAATAATCAATGCCCTTGCGTATTTATAAAGAAAATAAGTTTCAAATTTGCAATTATAATTGTATATGTCGATGAAAAGAACATAACATCCACTCTTAATGAAATAAGAGATATTGCTAGTTGTTGAAATTCTTAATTTGAGATAATGCATCATGGGAAAACTCGGTCATGTTAAGGCTTTAAACTAAAACCGAATTTATGGAATACTAAATTCTACAGTTTGCACATATCCAAAAGATGATCAGGTAAATTAAATATGGATAAGTGCAATATGTTAGCACTCCTATGATTGGTCAAAGTGAAGATATAAGGAAATATCAATTTCGTCAATGGAATGACGAAGAACTGATGAGAGCTGAAATTCTCTATTTACGTACAATTTGCGCATTATTGTACCATTACTAATACACTTGACCAAATATTACTTTCTCAAAATTGTTATCTTGATTTAACTCAAGAAAGCGCAATGTTAGTGGAATCGAATCAAAATGTAATTTGATACCTAAAAGAAACCATTGACGCGAGTTTATTTTTCCCATTCATGAATATAATTGGGACTGCATATGGTCTTGCAATCCCTATAGAAAATGTTGAGTTTACTTCCTACTATGAAACACCAAATAGTATCGTTGATGTTGGTTACTCATTTGATCCATGTAAATAGATCATTATCATTGATTTGTATTTTTTTGTACACTTTTTTGTTACCTTTTTGTGTTGCATTCGCGTGTGTTTTGCTTGCACTTACGAGTTTTAGGAGTCGTTTTAACCTATTTTGCTAGTTTTAGGTTTTTATAACTTTTGTGCGGTTTTTAGTAGTTTTTCATACATTTTTACCCTTTTTTCGTATTTTTGGCCGTAGGATGACCAAGCGGTCCCGCGCACGCTCGGAGCACCCCACTCGACTCGGATTGGAACGGGCAAATCAAGAAAACACAGCGTGAACGAGGAGCGATAACCGGTGGATGTTTGGAGCGAAACGAAAAACCAAGCCGGAGCAGCCGTTCCAGTCGATCGACTGGACCTCCCCAAATTGACAGGAGTCCAGTGTGTTTGGAAATTTTGGGCGAAGCAGTCGATCGACTGTGACGCAGTCCAGCTCATGATTTTGGTCCTTTTTGACGTTTTTGCCTCTGCATTTTTGTATAAATAAGACCAGCTCTCCAACCTTATCCAACAACCCTTCCTTGGTGGAATTTGAGGCTTGCTCCATTTCCTCCAAGCCTTTACATTCCCCCTTGCAATAATAAACCCTAATTTAGTGTGGTTTTAGCTAGCTTAGTAGTTAATCTAGTTTAGCTTAGTTAGTTACTTTTTAGTTAGTTGTTCTTAAGCAAGTGTTGGAGTGAGTGACACCTCCTTCATTTGTGGAGCTTGTTATTTGAAGATTTGGAGCTTTGATTTGGAATGCAATTTGGTAGTAAACTTTCTCTTTCTTTGTTGTTATTGATGTTGTTGCTCTTGTTTGGTTGAAATAGTTGTGTTGGTTTTTAGATTTAGTTTGTCTTGTTGTTCATTGCTTTTAATTTCTCTTGGTAATTCTTGTAACTCTTTTTTTTCTTGCAAACTCCATTAATCCTCTTTTCAAGCTTTTTACTCTTTTTATCCAAGCAAACTCTTGGACTTTTGAAAGATGTATGAAATATTCCTCTTTGCTAATTTGTCTTGTCTATTTAAAAGCCTTTGACCAATTTCAATTTCAAAAGCTTAATTTTCCCTCCATGAATTCTCTTTTAATTGCAAGCTTTAATTTGTGTTGATGCAATTAGTTTAGTAATCACGGGTTTAGGGTTTAGGTTCGTTTAGAACCATTAATCGGATTTTGTTGAGAATTGGGATTGACGACCCCAACACTTAATCGACAATTTAGGATTGACAACCCCAAATCATGGATTAAGTGTTCGACGAAAATCGATTAATCGTGGAGACGAACCAAACACCCTAAACCCAATCATTTTTAATTAAAATTCCCTTTTAAATTCAAGTTTTAGCATAAAACTCAAACCCAAATCAATGACTATTGCTTTCTTAGGAGTAGATTAATGTAATTTAGCTTAACAAGAGATTGAGTAAAAACACCGACCGCCGATTATATCTATCCTCGAGAGACACGACTCTGGAAAACTTACCGCTCTACAATCGACTCCGTACTATTGCGGAAAAGATTTCTCAGAGTGCTAAGAATTCTTCGATCAATCATACATATAGTAGTTTGTGAGTACCTACGATAACTGTTATGATCATAGTGGTTTGAACTCTATCACTGAAGAAAATGTGATAATACGAGTAATATCCCCACAACTCTTTTACAACCAACAATTATGGACTTTCTCAAAAATCAAATAAATTGAGGAAGTGGAGAATTTCAAAGTTCTCTTAATAAATGTACATATCAGAGAAGGGTGAACTTTAGGGGGAGTCTCAACATAGGTGTATGATACTCTTTTTCCTTAGACCAAGTTTTATTTTTCCCATTGGGTTTTGTTACTTGGCAAGGTTTTAACGAGACAACAATGAAACACCATTTCACCATTTGACTTGGCACAAGGGGGAGTGTTGAAGGAAAAACATTAGTGTGCCTTCGTCAATAAGTTATTGATGAGGGTAATTTAGGTATTCTTTAMCCTTATGTAATTATGGAACTGTYTAATTGGTACCCTATATAAAYGGKCCCTTGATTAATGAGAACTCTAATCATTTTCCCTTTTTTTTTTTTTTGGGTTTGGAGATGGTTTTGGTGAGTTTTATAGGATGAAAGGAGAGAACGGTTTATAATGTTTTGTATAATTTTATTGTAATGTTTTAAATTTTGGTCTTTTTAATTATATCTGTTTTTTCTAAAACAAAATGGGATGTTTTCATCACTTGTAGGGTAATAATAACTCGCGCCCTCTAAAATAGTACTATGCTTTACATCGTTAAGTTAAAATACATTAAATAAATTCAAACGTTGTTTCATTCCTATCCAATATATGAAGATAATATCATGAATTGATTCGTGGACAAACGCTTAAAACGTATTGGGAATTCAAGATGAAAATTAAGAAAATATCATATTATAGCATAGAAGATTCGAATCTAAACAAGCTAATAACTTAACCGAAGCAAGCATGACTTGAGAAAATTAACAAGATATATATATAAATATATATCTCATTTATATTTGATGGGAGATCATGGATTGGGAGCTGTTTGGCAGTTGCATTTCCAAGCTTCAGGCTGATAGTTTGCAATTTGTGTGGTGGGGACTTGAATGGCAATACATGGTTCACACCCTCCACATTTGTGCTCACATTTTGGTGGCCTTGACCCTATTCTGCTAACCCCCTTCAAATTATGCATGCAAATTTGCATCAATATCAAAACTGCTACTAACAAGCTAATTAAGTATAATTTCTCTCTCTCTCTCTATATATATATATATGATTACAAAACTTTCCCTTAAGTAAGTTTTATTCTAATTAAAAAAAATCCAGTTATTATTATTTGTAAATGGGATAATTACAAACCACCCCTCGTATTTATAGAAAACTCAAGAGGAGTATCAAAATTACAAAAATTCCGTTGTGTTTTAATCATCTTCCATTTTCCTCTTCATGAAATTTATAGAATACACCTTAAATTTTGACAGAACAAGAAAACCTCATGGAGGTTTTTGTAAATTTAAACTACCCGGATATTTATGTAAAATATCCAGAAACTCAGTTTTTTTCTTCTTCTTCTTCTTCTTATTGTTATCCCTTGTATTTTTTGACACAGACACATTTTTAAATTAGTAGTAAAATCTCATTGATTGCTTTTGTAATTAATCATTTTCTTTTTTCTAATAATATTAATGTAATATTCTATAAATGTAAGTTAGAAAATGATTGTACCTGTCTTGACTCCAAAGAACTAGACCGCAGATCATTCTGATATGTGCCTGAGTTGTACAAGATAAAAGGCAATTACGACAAGTCTAAGGGTGATAATAAAAGAAGCTGACCATGGAAAAAAAAAGTATGATTATTTAAAGAATATTCAAAAAAGACTTATTTATTTAAAATAATTTTGTTGCAACAGAAAGAATAATGATTACAAGAACCTGGCTTGTGAGCAGCAAAAACCCAAACCAGCAAAAGAGCAATTGCCCAGCAAAAGCATCTTATCTTCATATCATCAAACAGATCAAAATGGGAACAGAAAAGATGAATTAATTAGCTGAATAGTGGTCATCAATTGATATAGATGCTGGCCACGTGGCAGAAAAGTCAAGAAAGGACATTTGAATAAGTAGTCTGCTGCTTGTTTGAATATATGGAATTGATTCAGGCACACAGTACCCATATTTAGTTCAACTTGGGATTCTACCTTATTGTCAATCAGGAGTGGGCCTCTAATTCTTGTCAAGTCACTTGAAAACTGAAATATTCAGAGTACATATATAATATATAATATATGTAAATTCATAGACACACACACATGTATAAATGTGTAAGAAAAATTAGACAAGTCGGTTCAGGCATACAAAAATGTTAAATGTTAAATTAGACTTGACCGCAGTGACGTACTCGGGGACAGCGGGGCGTTGGCCCCCTGTGTATTTTCGAACAAATCGATGATATTATTTTTATTTTTCAGAATTTACTCGTGTTGACGCGCGTAAGCAGAAATTTCCCTAATGAATACATAATTTTTATTTTATATTAAGCAGTACTCAAGGGCGTAGGCGTAGCCAGCCAGGTGTAGTATTTATATCCCAAATTTATTAATCCTACCCCAAATATAATTTTTTTATTATTTTTAATATATATATATATATTTTTTTGGTTTCAAAGGCTCAAAAATAATTTTGGGCCATGCCTTGAGCCAGGGGAGCACCTCTGGCTTCGCCCCCGGTAGTTATAGTTTATTTTAAGATTTGTGATTAATATTTTGTGACTAAATAACCTAAAATTTTCATACGTTCACACAATGATTTAAAAATCGAACCAGACATTAAATCGGGAACAGGCCATTGATCCGGTCCGATCACACCTATAAAACCGTTTTAGCGGTTAAACCGCTAAAAACCGGCAAAAAATCGGTTAAATCATTTTTTATCTGCAAAATAATGTGTATGATTCAACTAAATTAGCATAATTATATTAATGAACCATGGAACTCAATTAAGCGATATGAAAAAAATAAATTATTTTCGGTCAATTCCATTTTTCTATTTTTATATCTCTTAATAATCTAGACTAATAATTAAGATAGTGGTCTATGACTAATATATCACATAATAAAAAATTACATTAATATATTTAATAGAGTATAAATAATTTAAGCATGTTAATATAATAAATTAATTACTTTTTCCAAATACGAATCAAATCAATATTTATATTAATATATTACATAATATTTCATACTATATAATTAAGAATATTATATTTTTATTAATATCGGTTGGACCGGCGGTTGAACCGTGAACTGGTGGGGAGACTGGTTCATTCACCGGTCCGATTTTTAAAACATTGCTTTCACAGTTCAAAACTCAACACAACATCTACTATTAACTTTCAAAAATATTCTCGGCCAAAATGGTTACGTTCGTGCCAAATTTCCTTCTATTAATTTTAAAAAATTTATGACTAATTAGAGCGATTGGTTATACTTTAAATTGAGATTTTTTCTATTTTGGAGTAGAAGCGGTGTTCTAAAAATCGTTAGGCGCCAGACCAGTGCCTAGATCTAAAAATCGTTAGGCGCCAAACCAGTGCCTAGCGCCTGGGGTGCATAGGCGGGGCGTAAACGGACCTAGAATTTGAGAATAAATACCCTAATTTACAACATTATATCCAACCATTTAATAATTCAACATACTACCTGCTACACAATAAAATTTATGACAATTCAAAACTAAAAGTAATGATCACAAGTTACAATTCACAAGTTTAAATTATTGTTCAATTCAAAGTTCAAAATAACATACATTCATAAGTTCATTAGTCAAATAACAATACCATAGCATACATTAAAAAATCAAAATAATCAAAAAATAGATAAAAAAATGACGTCGTTTTAGGCCAGAATTTTTTTTAAAAAAAGCTATTCTGGCGCCCGGCAATTTCTTTGGCCGATTTTCGAAAATCGAATACGGATTGGTGACGCCTAACGCGTAGGCGACCAAGGACGATTTATAAAACAGAGAGTAGAAGTCTAAAAAAAGTGTGATTTGAAATGTTATTTCTTATTTTGATCGGACAGAGAAATTAAGTAATTAATTTAACATTTTAGTGGGTCCACTCATATTTCAAAATTTTCACCTTTTTTATCTTCCATTTGTAGATTGAACACGTGATAGTATAAAAAAATCATGCTTAAGCTGAATATCTGTGCTTTATCTAATAAATTGTTCGAAAACCAGAGTACTATTTGAATTATTCATGTATCAATAGTGATACTTAGTGGAACGTTAATATGTCTAAATATTTATTTCAAAGTTAGTATACCGAGGAAAATTCTATAGTAGAATTTTCCTTGAAAATTCTATAGTGCCCTTGAGGGCATTATGCCCTCTCCCCACTAAATTTACAACTATAGATTTTTTAATTTAAAAAATTTAACTTAATTTAATGGTTCTTATTCTCACAATGTGAAAAATGGTGCCTTGAAGGCACCGTAAAATTCCCATATATTGATATCGCCTATCATTTATCATTATAGTGGATACTTGGTGGAACGTTAATATGTCTAAATATTTCTTTCATACTTGGTGGAACGTTAATATGTCTAAATATTTTTTTCAACGGCCGTATATTGATATCGGGATAGGATAATCATGTTTCACTGTCAGCTCATTCAGATACCTGTAATCCACACACATCCTCCAGGTTTCATCCTTCTTCTTTACCAATAGCACAGGTGAGGCAAATGGACTCTTGCTATTCTGAATAATCCCTGAACTTAGTAACTCTTGCACAATCCTTTCTATTTCATCTTTATGATTGTGGGATGTCGTGTAGGGTATTGATGTTTAGGTACACTCACTGGTTTAAGAATTATCTGATGTTCCACCCCTCTGCCAGGTGGCAATCCTTCAGGTTCTCCAAAAACATCCTCATACTTCCCCAGCAATTCATGCAACTCCTTATCCTCCTTAGGGTCAGGCTTAAAGGGGTGCAGCAAATACATTCCTTCCACTTGTTCCTCAAGTTCATTATGCAGCAACTGAAACATGGAGTGTTCTGTGATGAGTTGGCATTGGGTTGTATTTGTTAGGGCCTTCAGTCTGATTCTTTCTCCCCCAAGGTTCACATTAACTGACATATCATCATAATCTAACTCAATAGGGGTATTCTCCTTAAGCCAATCACCTCCAAGAATAAGACCAAATCCTTCATGCTTTAGGAGCCTCAGAGGGTACCTGAATTTATAATTTTGCATTGTCTATGTGAACCTTACTGCCTTTTGAGAGCTCAACAGCTTCTTCCCATTGGCTACCTTTACCAATATGGGTTTGGTGGGGCCCAAGTCACATCCTAATTCCCTGGCAGTTGCTTCTTTAATGAAGCTCAGGGTAATCCCTGAAATCCAGCAACACATGCAATTGTTTGTCTCCACAATACCCTACAAACCTCATGGTTGTGGGACCATTTCCCCCCATAATGGAGTTCAGTGACATTTGTACCTCTTCAACAGGATCTATTACCCTTTCAAGTTCTTCACAGATATGGTCTGAATTCAGGTAGACCAGTTCCTCTTCTTCAGTCATCATCATGTAATTTACCCTATGTTTGCACCTGTGTCCCACTACAAACTTCTCACCACAATTATAGCAAAGTCCCTTTTCTCTTCTTGCAGCCATCTCTGCTGATGAAGGAAATTTAGGAGGGGTTCTCCCTTGGATAAGAGGGGTCTATCTGTAAGCATTTGGATTAGTAGGTACAGTGACTCTCTGATTAGGGTAATGAGCAGGAGGAAAATTTCTGTTAGGTCCCTTAACTCTCTTTGTGATTGCCTCCAGGGTCATCAACTGTTTCTTCCCCAGTTCTATGGTTTGTTGTAGGGTTCTAGGATCAAACATGTTCACAAAAGCCTGTAGGTCCTCATTCAGCCCACTAATGAAGCTTGCTATAAAGTATTCTTCAGTATATCCTCTCTGGTTTAGCATCAGCATACAGGCCCTCAGTTCCTCAAATCTCTCTACATAATCAGCATATAAACCCCCTTGTTTCAGTTTGTTAAATTCTCCAATGATCTTAGTTTCCTTAAGCTCATAAAATTTAGCAGAAATAAGCTCTATAAACCTCTGCCATGTGAGATCAGTATCCCCTGAACTGAAATTTTGAAATCATTGGATAGCTTTACCTTCAGAGTGCATAATGTCTAATGTGACCTTCTGTGTCTCTGGAATGTTGGGTATTAGTTTAAAATACCCATTGCATTTGAGGATCCAGGTTCTAGGGTTCAATCCATCAAATCTGGGAAAATCAATCTTAGGCAAGGGGCTAAGGATCTGGGTGTTTTGTTGTTCTACAAGTACTCTGCCTCTTGTTGATGTTTGTGTTCTTGACTGAGTACCTTCATGAATAGGGTTGGAGTAAGGGGATCCCAGAATGGATTCCTCTTCAACTGGTGCCTTGCCTTTGCTCATGTTGAGAAGTTTCAACTGTATAGCTGCTAGGGTTTGGGTGAGGTGATCCAATTTGTCCATAAACCCTGTTCTTAGCTCCCGCATCTCAGCTTTTATACCATGAAATTTCTCTTGTGTTTCCTGATCTTTTGCTGTTCTCTTCAGATTTTCCATTTGCAGGTTGATTTCTAATTTCTTTTTCATCTCTTGCAGGTTCTTCAGTCTAGTACCATCAGCCATGGCCAAGGAAGGATGGGATCTTGATACCAAATGTTAGGATATTGTAATTTTCAAGAATTTGGATGTAATTTATGATTAATTTGCTATTCTTGGTGCTGTAAAATCGTAAGAAGAAATGGGGGAAAATTAGAGAGAGAGAGAGAGAGAGAGAGAGAGAGAGAGAGAGAATTAGGCAGGTAGGAAAATATGTAATTGCTTGATTGCCAATCCATAATATGTTCTCACCCTATTTATAAACATAGGGGGCGAGGGGGACCATTAGCATAATGTAACCTAAAGAAATAACAAAATAAAATGACTAGATAAGATAGGAGCCCAATAACATAATTAATTACTGCAGCCCAATTGATTAGAGTAGCCCAGCAGCCCAATTAACCAGAACCGCCCAGCAACAAAATTAATTCTCGGTTCGGTATCCGCTAACCCGACGCATTTACACTTCATTCACTTATCATCCCGGATCCTTCTTCCTTACACGCAAAATCAAAAGCCTCGCCTTTTTCCAAATCGGTTGCGATTTCTCTCCTCCCCCGCTGATCTCCTCCATCCCGATTCCCATAGGTTCATCAACCATAACACTAGCTTTGAGGAACTCAATCATTTGTGATTTTATCCTCTCTTCCTGTCGGCCTGTTAGACTCTCGGCTCGTAGTTGGAGAATTACTTCTCCATACCTTCTTTGATCCTTCATCTTTGGGTGTCGATGTTTTCCTTCATCACCACACTTGCTACAAAAATTGATTGACATTTTTCTGTGGAATGCCTCTCGTAGTCACTGGACTATAATCTTATGATCACACGGGATTATAAAAATAAGTCTTCCAGTCTCATTTCCTTGCATAAATATTTTAAATATCTGTAGGAAATTATTTTCTAACATAATATATGCTCCCGTATCACGAAAATAGATGGGTGGAGTTTTGACCTTGTACCATGGAGTACCATTTTCTCCTCCCATCATCTTTTTTGCTTGCTTGATCCCTCTTTTAAGGACAAGAATTATTTTAATGAAATGTCTTTTCACTACTGGGGACAATTCTTCTTCCATTTCATTAGGAAAGACTTTTGGTTTACTTGTACAGATTCTTGCTCCTGAATCAATGTAGGCTGCAAAATATTATATACTATATTTTTAATATATCATTCCAATGGGAATGTATATGGAGAATGGACTGGTGATCATCTGATTTTGTATCTTTTATCACCTACTGTAAACCCTATTCCATCTCTAAATCTTTCCCAAGGTTTATGCTCCTCGGGAAATTCTAATCCTAGAGTTAGCTGCTCTGGGATTCTTCCTGCGCCACCCTGAATCATCGTTTTGATTTCACTGATCTTGAGGGTTCCTTGATATCTTCCTTTGGAAGGTTGTTGTAAGTGATATAATTCATTACAAGGAAAGACGTTATATTTTCGATTAATATTGAATATCACTTCTACACCTCTCTATCCTTCTGGGGACTTCAACTCTCCATTAGTTTTGAACACTTCAGGAGCCTAAGTGCTTTAACTGGTTCTTGGACCTTCCCACTGAGGTCCATTAATCATTATGTCTTGTTGGAAAGATATTCTCCTTGGTTCGATCATGAGGCTCTTTCCTTTATTAAGTACAAGACGATCTTGGATTCTCATCGAGTTCTCCAACTGTTGGAGATTGCATGATCTCTGGTAAGGCGGCATTTGCCACGTCTTTGAAGATCCTTGGTATTTATATGAACTCCTTTCTCAAGAATACTTCTAAATGATGAGTATTTGAGAGTGCATATGAATCTTGTATGTAATCGAGTAGGGACTATTTCCCACCGTCATCAGATCTGGCCTCTTAAAGTCTCTTGATGAAGGGTAAGAACTCTACTGGAATCCCGATCTGCCAAATTATACACGGTCCTTGGGTAGACATTGAATGCCAGTTTTCCCACATATAGATTTCCCATGATTGCTTCAAAACAAGAATCTTCTAGATTTGAGATTCTTTTATAAGAGTGCGAGATTTAATGGCAAATCAACTCCTTATTTAAAAGTTGATTTTATAATTACTCTAATGGTTCCAATGTGGATCCATGAAAGTGTATTTGACATTTCCCTTTTGAGCCCGCTCTTAATCTCCTCGATTTATGTGTATGATATTAGTTGTATCAAAATTTGGTTACCTGTAGGTATTACGAATTCGTCGTGGTAATTATGTGGATAATTGGTATTCTTGGTTCCTCAAACAAAACTTATCCATCGCCTTTTCCATTGCCCCTATTGTAAACACTTCATACATTTGGAACTTTAGATCTTCTTTCATTATTCTGATAACTGTTTTATGAGAGATCGTCGAATGAGAGAAGAATCCCGACATATCCTTCCTAAATACTTATTGAAGAAATTCTCCTTCACTCTGATTTTGAATATGATTCACTTCCATCTTTAGAGTATATTTCTTCTTCATAGATGCTTTCATCCGAGGGTATATCCTCAAATTGATACACATATACCAGATTTTGATAATAGACAGCGTCTTCGAACTCTGGTGTGAGCTCGTCTTGAAGTTCTTTTTGCTGGAGTCCTGCTACTACTTCCTTGGATTAAAAATGAGCCTCGGCTTTGGCTTGGCTCCGTCTTTTATCTTGTTTCATAGTTCCTAGTCTTTTGATTTGACCAGAACCTTCTTGGTTTCCCTGGAAACCGTCTCTTATTTTCACGAGCATAAGGGTGTCTTCTTTCTTTCTTTCTCTTATGTCTCTAGGGATGACCTCCAACTACTGTTGGGATGTCATTTTCATCAGAATATAGAGGAACCGATTTATTGATTCCTCTTAATATCTTGTAATTCTTGTGAAGTGTCGCGTGGTGGCACCACTTTGCTAACTTGGACTTAAGGAATGACATTCTTGTAGCATCCGTATTCATATCAATTACTGGATTGTATTCTTAAACTAACATCTCTATACAAGGGCTTGGTATTTTTGCAAAGAATAGTTGCGCTGCATCTCCATCGTTCACCTTGGCTTTCCATCGGTATTCGGTGAATAGCTGGATGTATCGTATACATGAAAAATATCTCGTAATTCAAGTAAATAGAGGGCTTGTAGGTGTTTTTTCTGTTTTCCCTCTTCCATACCCTCAAAATATCCTATTCCGATAAAATGGATTTTGAATAATTTAGTCTTATTATCGACTATTAATGATTCTACAAATATAACTCCCATTTTTATATCCAATCCTGTTAAATCCCACGCAATCTTTAACGATCCTTCAAGGCTCATTTCAAGGAGGAAAATGACCCTTCTTTTTCAAGGCCGAGAGTCCCAGTCGCAATTTGCATTACAGACGCCTAATCGTCTATCTCTCAATTTTTGAAATATAGAACATCCAAATTTAACATTAATACATACAGATGTATAGGATCAAGTTGGGACTTCCCATATGGCGTGTTGAGAATATTTGGCCTCCGGAAACGTTGCTTGGTACCCAATGTATCTATTGGATCTCTCTTTATGGTGAAATCTCCAACATGTGGCATTGGTGCGTCTAGTACTGGTTCATGTGAAGCCGTACTTTCACTTGGACTTAAACTTGGTGGTGGTGGTGTAGGAGCACTTCTTGGAACCAAGGTCGAAGATTCTCCTGAGTTCATTTTTAGATCTACAATACCCAATCCGGTGAAGGATTCGACAAGGTCGTGTAGATCTTCAATATTGATTTTTCCCATTACTTATTGGGATGTACCGGAGATCCTTTGATTATGGCCATCATTTCTCTTCCTCCGTTTGTTGTCTATAACTTTTGTTGGTTTCCCATTTTGATGTAAAAGGGATTCCATTCTGAAAGTTATACGTCATCTTCCTCCGGATGTACTTGGCTTAGCTTCAAGGGCCTTGATTCATTTTTAAAATCAATTAGGATTTCTCATGTTTCCTTTTGATATTCAAGTATCTCTTTCATCAGCACCTAGTTACGTTGTCAATGTTGATCGATGTCTTTTACCATTCTTTTGATTTCCCTAAGATCTTTAGGATTCTTAGAGGAATCGGATATCACTTTGTTGCAGTTGGATCTATTGATGGGATTCATGATCTGCATCCCTATGATTCATTAGATCCCTCTTTATTATCTGATTTACTCAAAGGTAACTCAGGTGATACGCCTTCTGTTTCTCGCGTTGTCTCAAGGTTTCCCTGTTGACTCCAGCGAGAGCTTGTTCAATATATCGGTTGTCCCAATATGTTATTTTCTTTTTATGGTCTAACTCGTATATTTCATAATTTTAGAAATATCGCCAGAAATGAATACATCTTGAACACTCTTTCAGATGCATTTTTGGAGATATATCTCCTCACCAAAAGTTAATTACACAATTATAATAAATTTTTCTAAAAAGTTCTTAATAAACCTAGGTTCTGATACCATTTTCAAGTGAGTCGAACGTTTTATGCTTTCAAAATTAAAATCAAGCTGAACAATGAGCGTCTACATTTCGAAAACAAGTTCTCTCGCAACAGAACTAGGTCACTGTAGATTGGTAAGTTAAACCGAGTCGATTCTCTCGGGGAGTGGAAATTCGGAGTTGACAATGTTTATTATCAAGAAAATCACAAGTTCTAGTTATAAACACACGATCGAAATGAGTTTTTGATTTGATTGTTTTAACAAACTAGAATTTAAAACTAATCTGGCAACGAGAGTGTCAATTTCCATGTAAGAACTTAACAACAAAATTATAAACTAATTTATAAGCTATTTAAAACTTAACGAGAAGATTAAACTATGAATAATCACTTATGCATTTAATCGAACATATGAAAGGCATTAACGAACTATTATTCTAGCAAGATTAATTACCAAAGTAAAACTCAAATGAAAATAAGATTATTATTAAATGAATTTTAGCATATAAACCAATTCATTTACAAGGATTCTCAAACAAACCACAATATTCAAATTCCAAGTAAAATGTATCAAAATGAAAGATTCACAACCACCAATTAGAAGTAGAGTTTAGAGATTACTGAAACCGAGCTAAAGATGGATCAACACGAAAAGTGTAAGCTACACTATCCCCAGCGATTTTGGAGAAAAGATACTCTATGAAATGAATCCGAAAGCTTGTCATGAACCCCTGATTCCTATGATAAATGATCAACTAACGACCCGATCGAATTTCCATGAGGGCTATATTGAATCGTTCACTCTATAATACCAAGAATGGCTTCTAATGGTATATGAAATGAGAAAGATGATGAAAGATCCTATGAAAGAATACCAAGGTCTAAAGATCATCTCCCAGTCAGATGCCTCTGCCCTTTTTGTAGTAAAAATCCCCCTTCAATGCTTGTGGAACTGGAAATCTTTTGAAAATCCGGGTTTCTAATGCTTGCATCCGGACGGATGGCCTGATGAATCAGACCAGAAGGAGGTCTTCGTCAGCCAGTCGGTCGGATGTCAGATACATCCGACCAGTTGTGAGTCCAGTGGGTTTAATCCGATCGAATTTAAGATCCATTCAGCTCATTGTGATTTCATAGGTCAATCCGGTCGGATGTCAGATCCATCCGGCCGGATGAGTGTCCTTGTGGCTACTTCTCGGCGATGTCTTTCTCATCTTTGTCTATTGATTCTTGTAACGACTTACGAGCTTAATCCTATTGAAATCCCAAACTCGTCGAGCGCCCTAGATGCATGAGAAAATACAGAAATTATCTCAAAAGGACCAATTAATGATCGAGAAATCAAAGAGTTAAGTAAAAAGCCGTAGAATGCAAAATTATGCAAAGTAGCTTATTCTTAACCCGAAAAAGACAACAAAAAGACTCAAACATGACTCGAAACATATACAAATACATGATAAATATGTACGAATCAACCACCCCCCGCTTTATTGGTTTGTTCATCCTCAAACAAATGAAAAAAAAAACCAAGTAAGTATGAAAGTAGTTGGATCAGAGAGCCATGTTGTGCATAAAATATAGTTTCGAAAATATAAACACTTTGTCGAAAACTCTTAAACTCAGCTCGTGTTACCTCTTCACCTTAAAATCAAAAAATGCATCCTCTCAAAAGGGAAATATATAATGGTCACTCATTCGCTCGTGTTTTTCAAAAGGTAAATGTATACGCTCGGATCAACAAAAATGCATTCAACGACTCGTGAAAATAAAAAACTCGTATATCGCATATGTGTGCACGTTTAGTCAAGAATTAGATGAGGACTTTAGGGTTGTAATGTAGGCTCTTTGGTAGGGTATGCCATATATATAAAGATGTATGGCTAACTTGCGAGAAAATGCAATCAATAATTCACTCAAAAAATATTTAAAGCATAGAGCAAATTTTTGCTCCTTATTCCCCTCAAATTACCCGTATGTCACTGTTTTCAACCTTTTTATAAATAAGGTTATTCTTACACCAAAACCCGAACTAACAATACTCACTTTCCTTTATAAATAGGCTTTATTCTTAACATCTCAATGCTCTTATGAATTTAAACATCCTTGATCCAAACTTTTGTGCACCCCTTTTTAATAAATTAATTTAAAAGCACGTCAGTTTGCTCGCAAGAGTACGAGGTACTTGTAGGGTGATGAGTTTGACTCGAGTCGTATCTCTCGAGGAAACAACTGTTCGGAGTTTTGAATGTTTTTCTCAAATTACGAACTAGAATAAAATACATGTACATTTGGGGTTTTAAAAGATTTTGAATTGATCATTATAAACTAAAGCTGTAATTAAACTAAGGATAATTAAACTAATTATTATAAACTAGATTATCAACTACGCGCAATAATTAAATTATCAATAAAACYCAACCATGAATTAAACCTAATTAACGAATCTAAGAACATAAATATAAAAATTATCACTAAGCAATGTATCATATGAATCTAAGAATGAATAACTAAACATAAATCAATCGCATAAGTAAACTAAATTAACCAATATCCAATATCCAAGCATAAAAAC
>BMAC01000746.1:272757-297137 GCA_014905375.1 Phtheirospermum japonicum
GACGCTCCTTCAGTCGACGCTTCAGCAAGTTGCGTCGACGGTGCGTCGGCCTTGCGTCGACTGACACGGATCATGGCTTGCGTCGATGGAGCGTCGACGGTCGCGTCAGTCGACGCGACAGAGTGTCTGTCTCCGTCTCTCGATCTTTTGCTACTCGTTTCGCCGGAAAGCTCATTCTCCTATTCTTAAACATCGAACTTCGTCTATTACACGCTGAATTCTTCCGGTTACTTAGCTGTAAGGTGAAAACAATGAAATATCACCTATTTGCATCAATTACAATTAAAATACGATAAAATAAGTCGGAACTATAATAATACGGAATTAAGCTTAAATCGTCCAACTTATACCAAAAACAAATAGAAAAACCAACTAAAAAGCTAATAAAAATAAGGACAAATCTACTCTAATCAATCCTTAATTACACTTTTTTTTAATTCCACTAATTTCCAACCTGTAATCGTCATATTTCTTCAGCCCAAATAAACTATCATCTCACAACTTAAATGGAATAAGAGCAAGAAATATGCTCGTGGCTAAGAAAAAGTCGGGATATAAGGCTCAAGTGGGCTCATTCGAAAATATAGTGGTTTTTATTTTTGAATAAGGCCGGAAATGAGTTTTATATGTCCTTATCGTCATTTCCAAAACCAAATGTACACATGCGACTTTAGAGACTTCTCAAAACACTTATCGAACCAAAGCATAAAAAGTTGATAAACACACAAGGCTCCTTACTATGGTTTTATTCAAACTTTTAAAAATAAGGTGATCGAGTTTAAAAGCTTTGCAGAATTGCTAACGACTAAGTGTCGTTTTAAATATATATATATATATATAAAAGTAGGTTTTGCAAGAATTTTGCACTTAAACGAGCTCATAAGAATCTAACGATAGATCATACAATACATGATTCCGTCAGGCAAGCTAGTACAAACACAAATAAGCAAAGGAATGATTTCAACGTACGTCGACAAAAAACAAAAACTAAAAAATAACTATTTGACCGAGACGACTCGAACTGTGCATGCATAAAATACGACTACTGAATTGCATACAATCCGATTGGATGTAGCATCCATCCGGTCGAATTGTGCTACAGTATGGTTCATCCGATCGGTTACCTTCACCAATCCGGTCGGATGGTACTGCTAAGGTGGAATTCATTCGGTTACCTGCACCAATCCGACCGGACTACCCCCCCACACGAAAATTAAGCAATGTCCACAGTGCTATCGTACAAATAAATGTATGGGGATAGAAAATAAGTCGAGACAAATAACATGCGAGTAGTTAAGTCAAATAGTTAATACAGACATCACACACACAACATATAACAGAACAATCAAGATAACACAAATCACTACAAATGAAAAATAAAAGTTTGGATAGAAAATTATACAGCTGGAGCACAGGCCGGCCTACTGGTCCATGTCGTCCAGAGAGGGGAATGGAAGATGCTGCTCGAGTCGCACAAGACGTCCATCAATGGCAACGAGGTAATTGTTATTGCCTTTACATTGTTGTTCAACCGGGTGAGATCTTGATTCATCTCGGCGATGTTAGCGTCCAATTTCACCAAGGTGTTTTAGAACAACCTAGATTCCTCATTCCGGGCTCGTACGTTTTCCCGGGCCTCCTCGCATGCCTCCCACGTCTTTCCAAGCGTCTCTTGCGTAGCTCTCTTGATTGAGGCTCATCTGCCTCATTTTCTCCATGACGCTTGTCTGGAAGTTTTGCGTCTGCCTCCACTGTGCGTCGGAATAATATTGGTACTCGCTCGGCCCACTCTCGTAGGCACTGCCACCTTCGTAGTAGCCTCCGTTGTATCCTCTGCTATAACCTCAGCCATAACCACCGTACTCGAGACCCTCCCCGTAATCTCCGTGCTCGACATGCTCGGCATCCTCATTCTGATCACTCTCGTCATCATCCTCCTCGTCATTTTCTTCATCATCGCTGTCCTCATCAGCTTCATCCCTTTCTCTATCGATATATCCCAAAAAAGTTAGGATTGTCACATTTTGTCTGTTGTACATTCGACTATCGACTTGCATCGGCACACTCGGATATGTGACGTCGCCATCGTAGGGATCGAATTTTGGTATCGGGCAAGCTCGGTGATGAAACAGTCGAGTGTGAGCTTGGCCGACTTCATTTCGTGCACTCACTGCACGTTTTCGATGTCCGTCGTGAGGAGTGGGTAAAGGTTCTCATCCCCCCGGTGGAACGTAATCCACAGTGCTCTTAACTCGGCCAACGATATTCTCGTGAGGTCCTATTTTACAAAAAAGACTTGGACGAGGAACTTTATCATGGGATCGAAGAGAAAAGGAGTTGAAACGACATCCCGGTTCTAGTTGTGCTCCACAAAGTTTGGTCCACCATAACATTTTGTCGTATACCTCATGCTGCACCGATTCACCTAGTTCTTGATGCATACCAAAAATTGAGTCGAGGTTGGCCTTTGTGGTGTGGCAAAGACGATCATGGAGCCTGCAGTTGAAGGAGCCGTTGACAAGAAGTTTAAAAGTCGTGAAAAACTCCAGCATTAGCATCCGGTAAGTGGGTGACGAAACTTCAGCCATTTATCCGATCCGAGCATCGTTATACTTAGCATGAGCTTTTGAGAAGTCTTGTCTCCTTGATCATATTTTTTTGTCCAAAGGTTTACGTCGAGGTGATGAGGGGCATAAACATCGCAGGTGATTAGGGATTTAAATAGCATGACTTCCCTCTCGTCCTTGAGATTGAACGGTGCTAAGGATCTTTCGGTATCACTTGGTCCCTTCCCCCGGCTCACTCCTTTGCCCTTGTTCGTGTTCTTCCCTCACGATTGTCGAGAACCAAAAGCCATTACAAGTGTGAAGGAGTTGAGAATTTGGGAAATAAACTCTTTTAGGAAATTTGTCGAACACCTTTTGTGCGACTCAATTCTAACCTCCAAACTTGTTTAATTCCTCAAATCCAACAACCCCCTTTGAAACCCCCTACAAATCAACTCACAAACAATTCAATTAAGTTGAGTGGTAAAGCTGTTATACCTTGTGGAAGCGAAGATGGTCATCTCCCACGTCTTTGGCGAGAACTTGGGTTTGGAGCTTGCTTCTTCCGAGCGGATGCTAAAGCTTGAGTTGGGCTCTCTGATCGGATGTGATTTGACTTTCTGTTTTGTATGATTTATGGAGTGTTGTATGCTTTTCTTTTGGCTGCAAGAGCGTAGAGAGGAAAAGATAAGGTTTTGGAGTAAAAACAACCAATGAGAGAGGCAGATCTTTATAAAATGCAGTGACGTCCGGTTGGATGTAGCTGTCATCCAGTTGGATGGTAGTGCAGTATGCTTCATCCAAATGGTCATCATCATCTATCCAGTCGGATGGCTCTCCAAAAAGCTAATCCGATCGGATTCTTTCTCCAATCCGTTTGGATGGTAAGGCATTGTGCTTGGTCCGACCAGAAATTTGCTCCAATCCGGTCGGATGGTACTTCAAATGGCTTTGTCCGACCGGTCCATACACCAATCCGGTCGGATGTTGCTACAATCTATTTTATCTGGCCAGATTCTACTCCTATCCAACCGGATTGATCAATTCCTGCACACTTAACACACCATTTGTCACATCTATCCAACTCTCATTTAACACACACAAGAATATGTACAAAAGAAAAAGAGAAAAATGAAAAATCAAACAAAACTATGGACAAAAATGATGAAAACTTGGGTTACATCCTAAGAAGTGAAACTTTTAACGTCTTTTGCTCGACGTTACCTCGTTTGAATTTTAGACGTTTTGAGGTGGATCGCTTAGTAGCACCACTTCACGATCGTTCTTTAGAACGGACCCTCCGTGATACAACTTCATACGATGCCCATTGACTTGAAAAGTGGAGTCGCTTTTCTCATCATACAAAGTGATAGCCCCGAACTCGTTGATATACGTGATCAAGTAAGGGCCACTCCACTTGGACCTGAGCTTTCCGGGAAAGAGTTTGAAATGGGAGTTGAAAAGTAGGGCTAATTTCCCCACCTCCAAGTCTTTTGGAACGAGCTTCTTGTCATGCTTTTCCTTCATTTTTTGTTTGCTCGTCCGGACCATCTCATAAGAAATAGTTACGAATCTCCTCTAACTTAGTTAACTCCAACTTACGATACCCTCCAGCTTCATTCAGATTCATGTTCAATGTACGTACGGCGCATCCCGCCTTGTGCTCTAATTCAACCGGAAGTTGGCAAGCTTTTTCGTACACTAGCCGAAAAGGGCTCATTCCCATAACCGTCTTGTGGGCCGTTCGATATGCCAACAATGCATAAACCACTTTTGTCGCCCAATCTTTGCAGTTTGGTTTCACCGTCTTTTCCAAAATAGGTTTAATTTGTCGGTTGCTCGTCTCCACTTGCCCTGATGTTTGTGTATGATAGGGAGTCGCTACCTTGTGCCACACTCCGTATTTGCTCATCAATCAGTCGAAGGCACTATTGCAAAAGTGGCTAACACTATCGCTTATTATCGTCCTTAGCACTCCAAAATGGCTGAAAATGTTTTATTGGATGAATTTGAGCACGACATCAGAATTAGCTTTTTGGGTGGGAATCGCCTCCACCCACTTTGACACATAGTCGACACCGATGAGTATGTACTTGTACTATCTGCCTTTTGGAAATGGGCCCATGAAATCGATGCCCCACACATCAAAGGTCTCGATAACTTGATTTGGCACCAATGACATCTCATCCTTCTTCCCTATTGTGCCCGATCGTTGGCAATTATCACATGTCATGCGATACTGGTACACATCGGCGAAGAGTGAGATCCAATAGAACCCATATTGGAGGACCTTGAATGCCATCTTTTGGCTTCTGAAATGGCCTCTCTCATCGTGGCAAAACCTCAGAATGTCAAACTTCTCTTCATCCGGGATACACCTTCGATAGAGTCCATCCTTGCAGCATTTGTACAAGTACGAGTCATCCCAAAAGAAGCTCTTACATTTGAATAAAAACCTCTTCCTTTCTTGGGTACAAAGGTGGTTAGGTATAATATCGCATGCATGGTAATTAACAAAATCGACATACCAAGGATCAACAATGTTATGAATAGTGTTAGCATCCTCATAAGGAAAAATGTCATCAACAAAATCATGCTTGCTAGACTCACTATCTACTAACATGCGAGACAAATGATCGGCCACGAAATTTTTTCAACCTTTTCTATCCCTAATCTCAACGTCGAATTCTTGCAAAAGAAGAATCAAACAAATCAACCTAGGCTTACTTTGGATTTTTTTTGAAAATAAATGGCATAAAGTTGCATGATCGGTATGCACATTTATTTTAGAGCTAACAATATAAGAACGAAACTTATCTAATGAAACACAACGGCAAATAGTTCACGTTCAGTGTTAGTATAGTTGCGTTGGGCAATATTTAACATAAAACTAGCATAATATATGACCCTTAGCAACTTATCAACATGTTGCCCCAAAACAGCCCTCACCGCGTCGTTCGACGCATCACACATAATCTCAAACAGAAGGAGCCAATTAGTAGCAACAACAACAGGTGCCTGTGTGAGTTTTTCTTTCAAGACATTAAAAGCATTAAGACATTTATGATCAAACTCAAAAGGCACTCTTTACTCAATAATTTACACAACGGGCGAAAAACTTTGGAAAAATCTTTTATAAAATGCCGATAGAAGCCCACGTGTCCCAGAAAACTTCTAATCTCTTTGACATCTCTAGGGGGCGGAAGGGTTTCAATAAAATCTATCTTAGCTTTATCGACTTCCAGCCCCTTACTCGACACCACATGACTAAGTAAAATTCCACTTTTCACCATAAAATACAATTTTTCCCGACTCAAAGTTAGACAATAGTCACGCATCGCTCAAGCACTCTAGATAAATTATTTAAGCAATTAGAAAGGAAGAGCCATATACCAAAAAATTGTCCATGAAGACTTCGAGGAAGTCGTCAATGAACTTGGTGAAGATGGAGAGCATACGTGCCAAAAGGGCACGTGAATATTGTCTTCTTGTGATCCCCCGGAGCTATTGCTATTTGGTAATAGCCATAGAGGCCATCCAAAAAGCAATAGTACTCGTGTCCCGCTAGCTTGTCAAGCAGCTCGTCCATGAATGGTAGTGGAAAATGGTCCTTCCTCGTCGAGGCATTGAGTTTCCGGTAATCGATGCACATGCACCAACTGGTGGTTAGGCGCGTTGGAATGACCTCTCCCTTGTCATTCTCCACAATTGTAATGCCTCCTTTCTTCAGAACGACGTGCACTAGACTAACCCATTCACTATCCACCACGTGGTAGATGATTCCCTCATCGATGAGCTTGGAAATTTCTTTCTTGACTACCTCCATGAGTGTAGGGTTCAGACGTCTCTGCCCGTATCTTATCGGTTTTACTCCTTCTAACTCAATCTGGTGCATGCATGTGACCGGGCTTATTTCTTTAATGTCTCCGATGCTCCAACTAATGGCTTGCTTGTACTTTTTGAGCACCTCGGTCAACTCTTTTTCCCCATGCTTTGCTAACTCCGCGAAAATTATCACGGGTTTCCTCTCGTTGGCCATAAGAAAGACATATTTAAGGTGGCTCGGAAGTGGCTTCAATTCCAACTTAGGTTCCAGTATGGGCCCAATGGATGTTTCACCCATATCTTATTCTTCAATCACAAATAGATCGATAACCCCCTCCGCACTTGAATCAAGATTGTCGTCCTCAATGTTCCACTCTTCTAAAGGCATGACACCGAATAATTCACTCACACATTGGTCCACAGAATCAAGATAAGAGCAATCATGGCCTAACAAAGGTGATGGAGCATTTTGGATGTCTCTGAGAAAAAATGTAACTGATTCGTCAAAAATGGAAATGGTCATTTTTCCTCGTCGCACGTCGATCATGGTATGTGATGTCGCCATGAATGGTCGACCTGAAAAATTGTATACTCTTGCTTAATTTGGACACCTCCCCAACATCCAGTATCATAAAGTCCACGGGGATGACTAAAAAGCCGACTTCTACCAAGGCATCTTCGACCACTCCCAGCGGATATCTCACAGAACGGTCTGCTAGTTGAAGTTGTATGCTTGTTGGCTTCATTTACCCAAGGTTGAACTGTTTGTAAAGGGCGTAGGGCATCAAGTTGATACCTGCCCCTAAATTGAGCATTCCTCGTGCCTTTTGTCCATCTCTGAGAGTTATCGTGATGCAAAAAATCCCTGGGTCACTCACTTTCGGAAAAAGTTGTTAATAACATATGACACTCAATTCCTTAGACAACACAACCCGCTCATTTGCTTTCAACCGTCTCTCCTTTGATGCAAGTTCTTTGAGAAATCTTATGTAAGCTGGCATTGCTTTGATCGCGTCAAGAAGTGGGAGGTTGACGTTTTCGTTCTTCAGCATGTTATAGAGTTCCATGAACTTCTTGTTCTCATTTGCTGGCTTAATATGACTTGGAAACAGCACAGGGTCTCGAATGACTCGTTGTGGCTTGGAATGGCTGGAATTACCCTGCTCAAGAATAGTATCCGTCCGGATACCAGTACCCATCTGGTCGGATGAAGCTACTGTCTGGTTGTCCGACCGGATATTCTCATCCGTCCGGTCGGATGAATTGATTTTTTTGAAATCGAACTGGTTCTGCCCATCAATCTGGTCGGATGTTTCCTTCTGTCCTCCAATCCGGTGGAATTCTTAACCGGATGTTGCTTTCGTCCTCCCCATCCGGTCGGATTCTTGGTTTATCAGGCCGGATATTTTTTTTATTCTTGTAATCTGAACAGATGCTTGGCTTATCCGATCAGATGTCTTGGTTGTCCCCTCCTTTCTTGAATCGTCTCCCTTGGATGGAAAGATCCCAGTGATGGATCCTGGAATGTATTGATTCGAGCTTTTGTGTGTGCCTACTTTATAAATAATTGTCAGAAATTTAATAGCTCGCCCGCAAGAGAACGGGATCGCGTGTAGGTTGGCAAGCTTAACTCGAGTTGTCTCTCAAGGACTGACGTTCGGAATTTTTAATGTTTGTTTAATCACAATGTTTAACACGAGAACTTGTATAAATTTGGTTTTTGAAAATTAACAACTACTAATAAATTTAAAAGCATCAACTAAGTATTTTAAACTAACTAATTTATTCTAATTAACTAACTAAAGCTTCAAACTAAATTATCCAAGAATTATTAATCTAGGGATTTTAAAGCAAATAAATTCTAAACTAATTATATAGCATGCATAAAATACTACGATTTAAACTAAACATGTGATTCTCAAGAACAATAAGATCAATCTCAGAATTCTCAAGCAATAACATAGCAATAACCAATTATCAACTAATTATCAAAACTAAAGCAATAATAAAATTGATCTTGAACAAATCATCACCAAGCATGAACAAGAGAATAAACGCAGTGACTAATTAATATTAAAAACGAAATTCTAAGGTTCAAACGCTCAGCGATTCAACGGTTCAAACGATTCGAAATAAATTAACGAAACTAGAAATTCAAACGAAATAATTAAACATAAATTATCTAGAATTAAAATAAGAATAACTAGAGGTTAGAGAACTTATTAAGTAGCCAAAGGTGCTAAAATTGCTCTAAAAAACCGGGTTGTAGATGATTGATCTTGGTCGAGAAATCGGAGCTTGAACCAACGTCTTCGTCTTGGTGCTTCGGGCCTTGAATCTTCGACTTAGATCTTTAAAATATGTTGTAGGGTGTTGAAAATAGGTTTCTCAACCCTAGGTAGGTGTCTTGAGTCGTGGTTGTCTCTTTAATCCGAAATATGAAGGGTTTATATAGTTATTTCATGACTTGGCGCACAAGAAATCCTAAAATCCGAATTTTGGGCCGTCGCGTCAATGGTGCGTCGACGGTGCATCGACTGACGCGCGCTGGTGCTCGGCATCGTTGCTGCCTGGGTGTGCGCGTCGGCTGGGCGGGTGCGTCGGCTGACGCGGTCATGGATCGACGCTTCAGAAAGTTGCGTTGACCTTGCATCGACTGACGCCCCTTCAATCGACGCTTCAGAATGTTGCGTCGACGTTGCGTTGACTGATGCCCCTTCAATCGACGCTTCAGAATGTAGCGTCGGCAGTGCATCGGCCTTGCATCGACTGACGCAGATCATAGCTCGCATCGACGGAGCGTCGATGCTCGCGTCAGTCGACGCGACAGAGCGTCTTGCTCCGTTTCTCAATCTTTTGCTACTCGTTTCACCGGAAAGCCCGTTCTCCTATTCTTGAACATRGAACTTCGTCTATTACGCGCTGAACTCTTCCGGTTACTTAGCTGTAAGGTGAAAAATAACGAAATATCACCTATTTGTACCAATTACGATTAAAATATGGTAAAATAAGTCGGAACTATAAAAATATGGAATTAAGCTTAAATCATCAAACTTATACCAAAAACAAATAGAAAAACGAACTAAAAAGCTAATAAAAATAAGGACAAATCTACTCTGATCACGTATCTATTTTGGGACTTATGGATTCCCTCAATTGTCGCCTTTTTGCCGTTCTCAATTTTTCCTCCTTCAACTCGCTGATCCCATTATCAACCTTCTTCCCTCCTCGGAGTACATGTATCGCCATCGATTGTTCGGGTTGACTAGGCAGCTTCCCGGGGTCGGTTCTGAACTTTTCTAGAGACACGGAGATCTGTCCCATCATCATCTCCAACTTGTCAATTTATTTCATGGTATGCTTATTTTCCTTGATGGTGCAAAGGGTCTCTTCTCGGTTGCATAAGGTTTCGAACTCTTGTCGCTTTTGCCACAATCGTAACTCTTCATCGGGATTTAATGGAGGCGGAGCTTGTTGTTGGTATTGTGGAGCCTGGTATTGTTGTTGGCCATAGTTATTTTGCCCTTGTAGAGGGAGTTGTTGAAAGTTGTCGGATACGAATGGTAATTACTCGGACCTCCTTGATTTCTTTTTGGGGGAGGTGGTGCCAAGTATTGAGGATCTGTCTGCTTAGGCACTGGCACATAATTAGGGTTCCCCGGTCCGTACTTGAAGTTCGGATGATCTCGAAGACCTGGATTGTATGTGTTGGAGTACGGGTTGTAGTTTTTGGTGAAGTTTTGGCCCGGTTTGTTGTTGGGCTGGAAGTTTTACACAGCGTTCACCTCTTCGTCCTCATACTCGTCAAACGTCACCTGACATGCACTAGCTCCATGTCCAAACGCTCCACAAATCCCACATGTTTTGTGTGACGGTTGCGACTCCTCGTCCTCTCGCTTCATCATACTCTTCAACAATGCCACTTGCTTCGTGAGTTCCTCAATCTTATCATTCTCCCATCGAGAAGTTAAAACTTTGTTCACTTTAACTTTCCTTGGCCATGAGCTCGTCTTTTGTGATTTCTCGCCCATTAACTCAAAAAGATCCAAAGCTTCCCTCGTGGTCAAGTCTCCAAAATTGCCGGCCTTTGCCTCCATATGTTGCTTATAGATTGGTAACAAGCCCTCATGGAAGTAGTTATTGACCATTTCGTTGTTGTTATTATGATGTGGGCATGCATGGAGTATCCCTTTGTAACGTTCCCATGCCTCATGGAACGATTCGCTATCCATCTGTTCGAAGTCGGTAATCTCTCTCCTCAATTTCGCCGTTATTTGGACTGAGTAAAACCTGCCCACAAACTTCTTGTAAACCAAGTCCCAATTGGTTAGGGAGTTCGGTTGCAATGATAGAAGCCAATGCTTCACTTTATCCTTCAGAGATCTCGGGAAGCACCTCATTCTCAATTGCCCTTTGGTTAGTCCTCGAGCTGGAATTCCGAACACCACTGCATAGAACTCTCGAATGAAATCGAGCGGGTCTTCATTTGGAATGCCATAGAAAATTGGTATTTGGCTCACATGGTTCGACTTCAAGCCATAGTCTCGGATGTGAGGCCTAATAATATAAACGAGCTAAATGAACCGATGGTTGGACATACGAGATCGCTTTGTCGGCGCTCGTTCGGATATTGTGGGGCTTGACACCCACTGAAATTTGCTCGCCCTCCAAAGGGGCTTGTCTCTTCTTCCACCGTAATCTTCCTGATTCTCTAAGTACTGATCATCGTCATGATGCCCATAATCCCCCTCCTCGTACATGTTATTTTGGGCATTTTTGCCCTTCCAAGCGTGATACTATCGCCCTTCTCCTCTGTTTCGGTACTGATTTCATTCTCGCTCTCTGTTCTCGTACTCTTGGTTCCGTTGGTTGTTTCGGGGCTGGGGCCCGCCATTACCAACTTGGTTATGCTCGAACTCTTGATTTTCCCAAGAACTAAAGGCTCGAGCTTCCTCTCGGTTCCGGAAGTGTTGTGGTATTCGCTTGATTGGAGGGTCGTCGATTGGATTTTCTGGCATCATGACTCGACGATTATCTTGGAGTTGGGGCCCCCTGTTTTTTCTGTCATCGAGGATCTCGGGTCATCTCTGTTCCTCATCTTGATTATGCTCTTGGTTATCTATAAGAGCAAACATTTGTGGTTCTTCGTCCCGGGCATTATTCGGTTGGTTTCTCTCGTGCATGTCATCGTCGGGTGGCATGTCATATGGTTGATCGGGAGGGGGAGTGAAGTGTAGTTTTTAGTGGTTTTGAAAATATAGGTTCATTGGTTTGGTGTTATTGGAAATCGACTCAATTGACGAGTCAATGGTGTTTGTAGCTTGAAGAAATGAAAGGAAAATGAAAATAAAGCAATTAAACTAGCTAAACTAAACTAGGAAATGAAATTGCAAGTTGGTCGAATGCCTCGTCGTATGCCTCGAATATGAAAATGTAAGCAACAATGAAAATTAAGAAAAAACAAGCAATGTTTCACCAAGTACAAGCATGAAAGCTCAAGGTACAACCATGCTTGCATGAACATAAAAACTTGAATAGTGCAAATTGACAAAAATCGAAAGCATGAATAGAAAGAGCAATGATAATTGACGTCAAAGTTTAAAACTTTACGAGAAATAACAAGCAACAAAGCATAGATCTAAGATTTATCATGAAATAATTCATGAACATAAAATCCTAAATAAAGCATATGAAATACTGAAAATAAAAATGATCCATGACTCGATATATGATATAGACGTGTCACTCATCAAGATTCCATGGACAATTCACAAGATCAAACAAGAAATCAAAGAGCTAAGGGAAAAAGCACAAAATTGAAGAACATGCATGAAATTGAAGAACGAAGCATGTAAATAAAAGGAAGCTTACTTGAATTAAAGAGAGTAACAAGCTTGAATTAAATTGAAACAAAGTAAAAATCCAAGGGAGTACTTGAATTCTTCTTAGGCTTACAAACTCAAGGAAAAGCTTGACAATTAAATCTAGAGAAAGTTATCCCAAATCCAAGTTTGGGTGGAAGAAATGAAAAATAATTTACAAAATGAGAGTTGGGTCCTATTTATACTAGGTTTCATTGGGTTTAAATGGGCCAAATTAAGCTTTAAACTTGGATTTTTCTGAGTTCGACCAAGTTTGACCCGATATGGTGCTCTATGGCAAGGCTTTGCTTTGTTTGGCTTGGGCAAGCCGATGTCGGGCGTGGCTGGTCGGCATCTAGGTGCAGCTCCTCGGCAGGACAAGGCTGGCGCGCCTTGGCGCTCGGCAGGCCGCGCAGCAGCTCCTCGGCAGGACAAGGCTGGCGCGCCTTGGCGCTCGGTAGGCCACGCAGCAGCTCGGCTGGATGCGCTGGTCCTTGGCAGGGCAAGACTGGCGCGCCTTGGCACTCGTCAGGATGCGTGCTGGTCAAGCGCCGGTCGCTGGCAAGCGCTGGCTTGTGTTGGCTTGTGCTGACGTGGTCAGGCTTGCCTTGGCGCGGCTTGGCGTGTCCTGGCAACCATTCCAGAATGTTTTGGCATTTTGGAGCTAGTTTTTGGCTTGGATTGACATGCCTTGGCTCGTCTTGACTTGTATTTTAGTCCTCAATGCCTCCACCTTTTAAAAATAGGAATTTTAAACATAAAAAACCCAAACATTTCACCAAACCTCCAATTAATTGCACCCATTTAACCCTATTAAATATAAAACCAAAAGAAACACAAAAAACACTTAAGCAAGAAAAACAACCTAAAAAACATAACTAAACGATTCAAAACACTACTAAAAACAATATAAAACCCTATTTAAAAACTCAAGAAAAACACCACAATTACATGCAAAACAGGGAGTGCGGTTGTCGTGTCCTCCTCGTCCACCATTCGTTATTCCTCCTCTTCCTCCGGTTCCTCGGCCGCCATAATGTGGAATGATTGGCATGGTAGCTGGGTCTGACTCGGATGAATTCCCGCTGGGGGAAGGAAAGAGTTGTCTCGGTCTCCTGACTCGTTCGATGCTATTTATAAATGGGTCCAATTCACCTCTAAGGCTTCTTTGACCTTTCATCAACAACAAACAATATCAACGCATCGAGCGGCAAACCAGAATAATTATACATATATTAAACATAAGAACATTAACAAGAATAAACTTTGTCAAAACCTTTGCCACTCCCCAACAACGATGCCAAATTATGAGTCAAACATTCTGTGCTTTCAAATTCAAAATCAAGTTAAACAATGCGCGTCTACATTTTGAAAATAAGTTCGTCCGCAAGAGAACGAGCTCACTGTAGACTGGCAAGTTAAACCGAGTCGATTTTCTCAGGGAGTGGAAATTCAGAGTTGACAATGTTTATTATTAAGAAAATCACAAGTTCTAGTTCTAAACACACAATCAAAATGAGTTTTTGATTTTATTGTCTTAACGAACTAGAATTTAAGACTAATCTTGCAATGAGAGTGTCAATCTCCATGCAAGAACTTAACAACGAAATTATAAACTAATTTATAAACTATTTAAAACTTAACGAGAAAATTAAACTACCAGTTATCATTCATGCATTTAATCGAACTTATGAAATGCATTAACGAACTATTATTCTAGCAAGACTAATTACCAAATTAAAACTCAAATGAAAACAAAATTATTATTAACTGGATTAACCAACACAAAGTTTAACATATAAACAAATTCATTCACAAGGATTCTCAAACAAACCACAATATTCTAATTCCAAGTAAAATGTATCAAAACGAAAGATTCACAACCACCAATTAGAAGTAGAGTTTAGAGAATACTGAAATCGAGCTGAAGATTGATCAACATGAAAAGTGAAAGCTACACTATCTCCAGCGATTTCAGAGAAGAGATACTCTATGCAATGAATCTGGAAGCTTGTCACGAACCCCCGATTCCTGTGATAAATGATCGACTAACAACCCGATCGAATTGCCGTGAGGGCTATATTGAATCATTCACTCTATAATGCCAAGAATGGATTCTAAAGGTAGATGATATGAGAAAGATGATGAAAAATCCTATGAAAGAATACCAAGGTCTAAAGATCATCTCCCAGTCTAAAGATCATCTCCCGGTCTAAAGATCATCTCCCAGTCAGATGCCTCTGCCCTTTTTATAGTAAAAATCCCCCTTCAATGCCTGCGTAACTGAAGATCTTTTGAAAATCCGAGTTTGTAATGCTTGTATCCAGACGGATGGCCTAACGAATCCGACCGGATGGGGGTCTTCGTCAGCCAATCCGGTCAGACGTCAGATCCATCCGACCGGTTGTGAGTCCAGTGGGTTTAATCCGGCCAGATTTAAGATCCATCCGACCGGTTGTGATTTCATAGGTCAATCCGGTCGGATGTCAGGTCCATCCAACCGGATGAGTGTCCTTGTGGCTACTTCTCGGCGCTGTGTTTCTCGTCTTGGTCTCTTGATTCTCGTAACGGATTATGAGATTAATCCTCTTGAAATCCCATACTCGTCGAGCACACTAGCTGCATGAGAAAATACAGAAATAATCTCAAAATGACCAATTAATGATTGAGAAATCGGAGAGTTGAGTAAAAAGTTGTAGAATGCAAAATTATGCAAAGTAGCTTATTCTTAACCCGAAAAAGACAACAAAAAGACTCAAACATGACTCGAAACATATAAAAATACATGACAAATACGTACGAATCATCAAGCACAAAATAAATCGGGCAAAGTTGTAAAATTATTAATATCCATGGGTGGGGCGAGTTTTAATGATATTTCTAAATAAATACGCATAGTAGTCATTTTTATCAAATTTATGTATAAAAAAGGTTTTTTATGGACCTAGTAGGAAAAAGAGTTTTCCTTATGGTCAAAGTAGTCTTCTTATACTTTCCCTTCCAAATTAGGGGGTACTATACGCATGGTGTTGAATATTTATATTCCAATTTATATATTACTAGTATGAAAATCCGTGTACTACGTGGGCATATAAAAAAAAAGACATAAAAACATAAAGTTTACATAAAAAAGTTATTAATTTCGTAAGTGAATTACTAATACAACGAAAAAAATATTGCTCAATTTATTTTTTTGGAAATTTTTTTACAGTAACTGTCTTATTAAAATTTTTACCATCATCGCAGTATAGAACTTTTAACTTTTGACATATATTAACTCGAAGAATCACGACATACAACTGGTCGTGACTGAACAATGATCTTCTTGAAATTCTATATATTGAATATTTTATTAAATAGCACCTGTGTAACACTCGTGTGATACACATGATTTGTAAAAATAACTCATTACAAATACTAAAAAAATCAAATGAAAAACAAACTGCACATTTTCTAAAATCAGCAACTACTCAAAAAAAATCCAACTGCAAAAAAAAAAAAAAAAAAAATTATTGAAAGAAATATCGTAATTATAATCTCAGTTGTTGCCAACATGTATTTGTTTTTAAAAAGTAATCTGCAACTACAAAATTTCAACACTTGATCAAAATTTCAATTACAAGAACTTCATTAATACATAAAATGAATGAAATATACCTAGTTGCAGCAATCCAAGTGAATGGTAATAAATCAATTTGGCATCAGTCGTCAACACTGCAATATTTTTCAAGAATCGGAAACTCGCAATAAATTCAAAATAATAAAAAAATAGATCTGACTCAAAAGTAATAATAAAAAATAATATTACAGCACAAAGACTTACAATGATACTGATTTTTAAAATAATAATAACTTCAACATTAAAATGGATATATTAATAAATATCATCATTGTGAATGGCATTAAGATTATTTTTTTTCTACCGTATGTAAATAGATTAAATTACTTTTATAACTCCAATTTAATTATAATTTTTTTCTAAATAGTATGGTTTATAAACCAATCACTTAAGACATATATAAGTTGACTCTAAAATTTAAATGGTAAAATATATTCATATAAATCAATCAGTTAAGACGGTATAACTATTATTCATATCAATCAATCAATTAACAAAATCCATATTATCAAATTCAATAAGTATTTAAATATAGTAGTGAATTAGAATTAAATGAAGTATAACAGGTTTTGGAGTAAATTTGATAGAGAATGAACTGTTGTCAAGTTAAACCATATTGACGTCATTTATATTTAACATAAATTAACCAACTAAAGCGTATGACTAAATTTAAGAATAATACCTCTTATGAAAGAGGTATAACCAAAAAAGAAAATAAGAAAGAAAAATACCTCTAATAAATTTAAGAACATGTAAAAAAGTATAGTTTTGAATAATTAAGACCTTAATTTTGTCAACCGAATAAGTATTTTTTAGTGAAATCAACCATTGACTCAATTTGATGTTATGTTCAATTAGGGAATATGTTTTGATTGGATTAATAAGTATTGATTTTAGAGTACTTTAAATTCAATTTTTAATTTAGAGAGTAGATGGACCATTTATTTAGTCTTATTATAACTTGAATAAAATATATGAAGTTCTTAAATTAACATATTGTCTTGAATTTAGGGAGGATCTGAGTTTGAAAGTGTAATTCATACGAAATTATATTTTTCACCTTCTAATCAAACAGATTATAAATTAACTAACTCAATTCGATTAATTGTATTTCTATAATTTCTATAATTCATTTATAAGCATCATTAGATTCCTTTTTTTTAAGAGTAAAGGAATGGTGTATCTCTGTCATGTTCAATAGAAATAACATAAATGAATGGATGTGGTGAAATTAGTGAATCTGTTTTAAATGTTGAATATATAATTATACTAATTAGTCTTAGATAAACATGAAAAGTTTCTAATAATAAAACTCTATATTTAATCTAATCACGCTAAAATGAGGATATATATATTTTTTTTAATTTTGATTCAATCATTCTAAGATTAATTTGAGATAAAAATGAAAATTTTATATTAACTAAGCGTAACTATTGGAACATTTAAGGAAATGATTCTTATAGCTAGATATTCCAATGATTTTTTTAGTGAGCACATCAATTGCATTTGTATTATTATTTTCAAATCATAACTGCTTTAGAATGATATTCTAATGATTTAATTTTTTAAAATCATATCTAATAGTATATTTAGAATGAAGACTAATTCTTGGTAAAGATCTGGGTTAACCCAAATATTTTATGACATTAATCTGAGTACCTTATTAGTTCTCGGATATATAAAAACGGATTTGTCTACAGTACATTTACTTCTTTTGGGGGTATGGTACCCTCATTAGTTAAACCAATCATATAATGACACATAATTTTTACAATGTGTACTTGGATGTAGATTAACAATACCCGTGACCTGCTAAAAAGATAGATAACCCGCTATAGCATTACACGTTTCAAAGGGAAGAAAGGAGTCGTCTATCCCTAGGACCCTATCCATTTCCAATAACCCGTACAATAACCCTAACTTCGTCCAAGCTTTTTCCTCTCAAAACCTTAGAGAGAGAAAGTAACTGCAATTTTGGAAAAGATGTCAATGTCGAAGAGTTCGAAGATGCTCCAGTACATCAACTACCGTATGCGCGTGACGATCCAGGACGGCCCTCCCCCGCCAGACGACAACCGCCTCGAAGGCCACATCTGCCAGCGCCATTCCCGGGCCGGGCATCGGCAGAGNTGCCAACAGCAACAAAATTACTGGAACGGGATTTTGCTGGGACACCTTATGTCCCAGTTTATGTTATGCTGCCGGTGAGTTTACTGAGTATAGTAGTATTATGTTTGTGGTATGTTTCTTGGCTCATAAGAATGATAATAGTTTTAATGCAAAGAATCATTTGGTCTCCAGTTCGGTGTCGTCAATACGAAGTGCGAGCTTGTTGATCCAGATGGTTTATTGAAGCAACTGAAAATCTTGAAATCGATTAATGTCGACGGTGTTATGGTTGATTGCTGGTGGGGTGTGGTTGAAGCACATGCACCTCAGGAGTATAACTGGAACGGCTACAAGAGGCTCTTTCAGATTGTTAGGGAGCTGAAAATGAAAATACAGGTATTTGCATATCATTGACTACTTAAGGTGCTAAAAATATAATATATATGTATTATGATTTCTGATTTACTGTATAAGTAAAAACAATTAATAAATAAATAAAATTTTGGGTTGCTAAGAAATTCTAGCTGTTCCTTTAAAGTATTTCCTCTGAAATTCTGGTGGTAAAGATTTAAAGTGAAAAAAAAAACAAAACAGGTTGTAATGTCCTTTCATGAATGTGGAGGTAATGTCGGGGATATGTGTGTATGCCGCTGCCTCACTGGGTGGCTGAAATTGGTCGAAGCAATCAGGACATATTTTTTACAGACAGAGCTGGAAGGCGGGACCCGGAGTGCCTGTCATGGGGAGTTTACAAGGAAAGAGTCTTGAGGGGCCGAACGGCCGTGGAGGTACTTAACTTTAAAATCAACCACTAATTCTGTTCTGTTATCTGTGTCCGTTATATGTTTATTTTTAAAACGTTCTTATAATTTGGAAATCTGTTAATTGTAGGTCTACTTTGATTGCATGAGAAGCTTCCGGGTTGGATTCGATGAGTTTTTTTTGGACGGTATCATATCTATGATTGTATTTGGACTTGGCCGTGCGGAGAGCTGAGATACCCTTGTAATCCTGTGAAACATGGTTGGAGATACCCTGGCATCGGTGACTTTCAGGTAATTAGTATATTTATGAGCCTCACTGTAACAAATCATTATTTTAAAATATTAAATATATAAATTTCTTGTGTTGCTAATTTGCAAATATATTAAATTTAATTATAAAAAATAGATAAATATTACTAATAGTTAATCACTAAATTAGTTGTCAATAGTTTTTGTTTTTAAATTAATGATAAAAATGTTATATATATATATATATATATATAGGATTTGTCTACAATACATTTACTTCTTTTTGGGGTATGGTACCCTCATTAGTTAAACCAATCATATAATGACACATATTTTTTACAATGTGTACTTGGATGTACATTAACAATACCCGTGACCTGCTAAAAAGATGGATAACCCGCTATAGCAGGTAAATTATTACACGTTTCAAAGGGAAGAAAGGAGTCGTCTATCCCTAGGACCCTATCCATTTCCAATAACTCGTACAATAACCCTAACTTTGTCCAAGCTTTTTCCTCTCAAAACCTTAGAGAGAGAAAGTAACTGCAATTTTGGAAAAGATGTCAATGTCGAAGAGTTCGAAGATGCTCCAGTACATCAACTACCGTATGCGCGTGACGATCCAGGACGGCCCTCCCCCGCCAGACGACAACCGCCTCGAAGGCCACATCTGCCAGCGCCATTCCCGGGCCGGGCATCGGCAGAGCTGCGGGCCGAGGCGGCGTCGCCGGTCAGCTCGCCCTGGCCCATCCTGGACTCGCTGGGCCCGTCCGCGGGCGTCGGTGGGCCCTCTCCGGGCATGATGCAGCCCCAGATCTCGCGTCCGCCTATGCCTTACCCTCAGCATCCGCCGGTGGTCAGGCCGCCGCCGAACATAGTGACGCCTCCACAAGGAGGCTTTCCACCGAGGCCTGGGATGCCGATGCCTCCTCCACCGTTCAGGCCCGTCGGGCGCCGCCCGGTGGATTTGCTCCTCCGCCTCATTATGGACAGCGGCCTCAGATGATGCTGCCTCCTATGATGAGGGGCCCACCGCCGTCTGGTGGGCTGCCGAGGCCTGGGATGCCTGGACCGCCTGGGCAGCAGCCGCCAAGGCCAGGGATGCCTCCTCCTCCACCCGGACAAGCTCAGATGTTTGGACCCCCAAGGCCCGGAATGCCATCCCACCCAATGCTCCACTGAATCAGTAGTAGAAGATGTGAGCTCTTTAGGGATTATCACAAGTCGGATTGTTCGGAGAAAGGCTGTCTGTCAAGATTATCCGAAGAAAAGCTATGGGTGGATTCTGACCTGTTTTGTTGTGCAGTAATGAGATGTTGGATTAGTAATTAGGCTTTCTTATCTTTTGGTAATTAGGATCATTCACTTCATTTCACATGAATATATGTTTTGTATAGACCTAATTATGATGAATTCAAACTGCAGAAATCCTAACCCTAACTTCGTCCAAAATCTCAACTTTCCTCCGATGAAGAAGAAGATCYAAAGCTCTCACCCGGGCCAGAGTTTGCCGGAGCAAAACCCTAGCCACCGACATAATTTGATAGGTACTTGAAGATGACATAATTTGAAATGAGTCACATGATGATTGTCTGTTGTTTTTTGTTTTTTTTTGGGGAAAAAATAATGATTTTGTTTTTTGTTTTCTTTTCTTTTCTTCTTTTTTTTTTTTGAAAATTTGGGCTTTCTACTTTAAATCTGAATAATGCTTCAGTTTTCCGCATATGAGTTTAGATCAATGTGTCGATTAGGACTTCCAAATTCATTATGGTTTAATTCTTACATTTACTAATTTCTGCGGATTTTAAATATTTTTTGATTTTACTTTTTAATAATTTTTACATCCAAATACATATATATGTGTTTATAGTGATTTTATGATTTTGAAAATGCTCAAAACTTAGGTTGTTAGCTATCAATAGAAAAAGGAACTTTAAGTTYAGAAGACTAAACTGAAAAGATAGGAACATGTGWGCMCTATCGTCTTGTAGCCTCTCAGTATGGTTCAAGTAGATATAATATGCARTTATTATCTTGTATTTTTATTTTCACCAATKCCRTTCCTCAATTYCTTCTAATCGTACTCTATAAATTRCTCACTTCGTGATTGCCCTCAGCTGCTTTGGTAGCTATTTGCTCTCTTTGTTCTTGAGATAGATAGATCATGTTTTAAAWTATGCAATCACAAGCCTATTTATTTATATTCATAGGCAGCGTATGTGTAATTACATGAATTAAATGATTTAACTAGCAATAAAATTAGCAACAACATATTGGTGAATTTGTAGGTTTGATGGCTGCAATTCCAAGCCATTATTTGTGTTTCAAATTTGTTGGATCTATTTTTTAGATCCAGCAGCAAGTTGTTTGCTAAACAGCTTGTAGMTTACAGTTGTTGTTCAACAGTACTAAAATAAAAAGGAGAGTTAATTWCTACTTAGTTACAAAATCTACCTATAARAGTTTTCTGAGATTTTACTAAAATGACCTATCATTTGTTCAACYGTACTACAATAAAAAGGGGATTTAATTACTACTTAGMTACAAAAACTACTTATAACAGTTTCTTGAGATCTACTTCCCTAATAAATAAGCCAATGTTTCTGTAAAAAACTAATTGCCAAAATTAACCCTAGAATAAAATTATATATATTCCTTACAGTAGAAAGACGGTTCTCTCAAATTCCTTKAGCTCCATTTTGTCTTTTCTGCATTGCTGCACTGTCTTCAATACTTCATTCGCTGTCCGGTCTGGTGCAATTTTTTACTTGATATGAGGGCTGTAATTGTAAAATGTGAGTCGCAAACTTGGGATTATTTGTAATATTTAGAAAAATTAAGGGATGTAATTGTAAAAACATTTTATGACATCAGCAATTTCCATTAGCCCCACTATCAGCAGGTGCAAAGTTGTAAGACGGATGTAATTTCATGGTGGTTTTTGTAATGACGTTGATAGATAAATGGAAAACATAGCGGTGTTCAAAAAAAATAAATAATAATTTGGCCAAATATCTATGAGTTGTATATGCTGCAAATGTAACAAGTTAGCTTTGCATATATTTAGGTAGATTAATACATGGTGGGGTCCATTTGATAAATACTCTCTTGTATTTGTTGTTCTTAGGCAGTGGATGGCTCCGGAAGTTCTGAGAAACGAACCATCCAACGAGAAGTATGTATCCCTCTTGTTAGTCACGCTTTGTCTATAATGGGATTGTTGTAAAGAAATCAAAAAATGTTAAAAAGGGTCGCCAGTAACTTTTTTTTAAAAACTTTTCTTACATTTGTTTTCAATATATGAAGATGTGACGTTTATAACTTTGGTGTAATACTGTGGGAAACTTTCAAAATTACATAAATACCCCTGATGTTTGATTCAGTGTTAAGAGTTACTTCTTGTAATTTTGATAGTTTTTTTCCCCTGTAATTAGGTGAAACCTTGATGGTACTTTTTGTAACTAACCCTTTTAATATTTAAATTTTCTTCTATCAAGCTTTTTGGAATCKTGTGTAGTGATTGTTTCATCTTAACAAAAATGTTTATTTTAGAGTTGATTCGTCTAAATTATTTTGGTCGATCTTCATGAATAAAATCCCGATCGAGTTTTTATAATTTTGAAAGATAATTAATTTTATTTTTTGTTAGTTCATTTTTTATATTCACTTGTCTGGGTGCATTGTAGTTACTGTGGTGATGCTTATTTATATATATTTCACTTTTTAAATTTCCCAGTATCGAGTTTTCATTTTTATAATTACAAGGTGAATGTAAATTTCTTACATTTTAACATCGTCTTTTTAAAATAGAATAATATTTCACAGTATTAAAATCTAATAAGAGATCATTATATTTTATGTATAAATGGTATGCAGTTAATGTAATCATTTCATATCATATCGAAATGTGATGGTTTGTTAAAAAAAATGTTACACAAATAAAAGAAATACTTTTGTTGAATTATAATTGATTTTTCAAAAATTAGAAAAAAAAGTGAACAATTATTATAATACACGTGTGATAAAAAAAATCTAATATCTTTTAATAACAATTTCTTTATTAGGTATCTGAATTTTAAATGAATAAAAAGAAATTTCATGAGAATCCGACTATTGGATGCAAATAGAAATTGTATAAATGTATTTCTAGATTATAAAATTCATATAATTTCATGAAAATAAAGCGTGTGATGAAATTTATAAAATTAAAATTGAGGATACTCCAATTCTATTGACTCTATAGAATCAAAAATACTTGGAATTTGTATGGGATTTTAAAATCAGCTCACTCAGTTTATCTATATAATTGCTCAAACTTGACCCATTTTCCATTTACGAAGAAAAGGAAATACGAGATAACACAGGGTGGATATTCTTACAGCAGGTCATTGGAACCTTTTCTTAATCCAAACCACACATATATATGGATTTGTCTTCATGAAAATTGTATTTCTATCCCTTAGCTTTATGAGGCCACTTGAAGCACCTCATTCAGACATTGTGTGAGAGAGTTATGGCTCAAATATGAAATAATTGCGACTCATTTCCATCAAATCTTCATATTTCTACTATCTTAGCTCCCTTTTTTGACTTCGCTTCTTTCTTCCTTTCTTGTTCATTTTTTGATTGTCTATAGTCAACACTTGTGTTCAAAAAGACTTGAAAACCTATCATTTATCTATAAAAATAATAAAAAACACCAAAAGTCCATTTTATATTAGTAAGTCTTTTCTTTCTTTTATTTTTTTTCCAGGTTAGTTGATGATGACTTATGGGAGTATTAGATGATTCTGAACCACAAACTATTTTCAAGTTTTTTTTTCTTATTTTTTTTTTTCCGATTTTTTAGTTCTTGATTGTTAAAGTAAGTGTGGTCGATGTTGATAGTTCTTAATTAATATTCTTTAAATACTAGTTTTATACCTCGTAAATTGAAAATTGATGATTACAATACAAAATCTTACTGTTCCAATAACAAATATACTAATTCCAACACTGATTTCTATGAGTATTAATTGACATTAAAAAATTCAAGAAGGGTATAATTGAAAATTACTAACTAAATTAATGACTTAACTATATAAACTATTCATTTCTTAATCTGTGTGAAATGAACTGCAAGACTATCATTTTGGGATGGAGGGAGTAGTTATTTTGATTAATGCATATCAAATTGATTTTAAAATAATGTACTATATAAGCCTTCAAATTTCAATGTGAAAATTAGATTAATAATCACAAAATAATTATTAAATAAAAGTTGATCTTTTTAGGGTCAGGTACCTTTGTACACGTTTTTTGGTCAGGAAGACCTATTTTTACCATTAGATATGGTTACAATTCAATTTCATCCACTTATTTGTAGCACAAATGGAAATTTAATAAAACATGATTGTACCAATTTGTA
>BMAC01000746.1:307946-320587 GCA_014905375.1 Phtheirospermum japonicum
CGAGATCAAATAATTTATTTACAATAACTTAACATGTCATCAACACAACATTCAAAGCGACCATTCAAAATAGTACTTAGTCACATTTGCATAAACAAAGAAATTTATGGGATGAGAATTTACAACGTTTTGGGATTTTGCTCAAAATACTACCCAAGTTAATGCATGCGTTTTATTATTTTTATATTCCTCATGAATTATTAACATGTGAATTGAAGTTTTTACTTGATTTACTTTTGGAATTATGGCATTGTGAATGGAATGTGATTAAATGTGTATTTATATATTTATAAGTTGGGTTTGCTATATTGCTTTTTTTTTTTTTTTCTTATGTGTAGTCTGTAAGATGTGGGAATTTTTTTAAAGGGCTATTAATTTTCTGCTATGTGATATTGGATATGATCGGTTAATGGGTCTTCATTGGCTCTGTTCATTGAAATATTAAAAATGACTACGGTGTCGTGAAAATACCATGACCTCCACCCCTATATTTACATTCATTGATCTGCCCCACTACACCCCTAAAATGATTTAATGTTTATAATTAAGTGAATATGATATAGTCATGGGACCATAGGATCTTCTTGAAATATTAATGTTCTGAATAATTAATAATCACTGTTGCTTGCATATTAATAATTCAATGTCATCCACTTATTTGTATTACAGGTGGAAAATTAAAACATGATTGTACCAATTTGTACTATATTTATGAATTAAATGGTATTATTTTAATTATATAATTACCAAATTAATTTTTAACAGAACAATTATAACATATTTAAAAGTAAAATTAGTAAAATATATAAAAAATAGTTAATTAGAAAAAAAAAAAGACAACTAAAGAAATATTATATAATAAATTATTCTGAAAAATTATAAAGTAAAAAAAAGTCAAGAAATGTTTTAAAATAATATAAAATAATCAAGATTTTTTAAAATTGCATAACATTATTTAAATTATAGCTAAATACTATATACTTATTTAATAAATCAGAAAATAAAATTATAAATATTTTAAAATATAAATTTAACTTAATAAACAAATAATAAATTCTTTAAACTCTAAAGAGTTATTCAATAAAATTTTAAAAATGAAAAAAGAAATATAAAATAATCTCAAAACAATTTGAAATCATACAAATATTATAATAAATTCTAAAAAATTATATTATAAATATGGAAAAATAAGAAAAGTAAAATTTATAAATATAAATAATACCATTCTCATTTTATATTACTTTATAATATTTATTTTGTTTGAATTTTTATTTTCTCAAATTTGTTAAACTATTTTTTAAATTTATTTATAGTAATTTATATTATTTAAAATAATTTTATGTTTGTTAGAAATATTTTATGTATTTTATGATTTTATTTACTTATTGCTATTAAGAATATTAATATGATATATTTAAACTATAAATTATGCAATAACAAGTTATTATCGAAGTAAGTAGACAATACAAAAATTTGTTTCATAATTGAGTTAAAGACCGGGTTTATTATTAAATAAATTTATGGCTCATTTAATTTCTTGATTTACATAAATGAGTTCATGACTTGATTTGTATTTTCTTTCTCAGATTTATTAGATGTTTTTTAGTATTTAACATTAATTTGATATGGATATGGGTCTTTTCTCAAAAATTTGAGAGTGTGAGGGCTTAATTGATTTATTTTAAATTTCGTGGGCTTAATTTAAGAAAAACTTGGTTCAGGGCCAAATTGAGCTTGAAGTAGAAGCTTTAGGCTAATGAATACTCTTTCCGTAAAAAAAAATAAAGAAAATCTGGTAAAATGAACGGAAAAAGAAAAAAAATCATGGGATCGTGGGGAGAAAATTTCTATCCTCCTCCTCCACGATGGATATCTATGGCTACTGCTGATATTTTTACCTGAGGTTAGAAACCTAACCACAATTACAGCCACAACTGTGAAAACCATCCATCTACAATTTTTTCTTATTTTGTTGCGTAAATTTCCTCCTGTCACGAAATCTCGTGCACCGCCACAAACTGGTTGCTGCCGCCTGTGCCTTCATTGTTTCTCTATGGCTACTGCTGATATTTTTACCTGAGGTTAGAAACCTAACCAAAATTACAGCCACAACTTTGAAAACCATCCATCTACAATTTTTTCTTAGTTTGTTGCGTAAATTTCCTCCTGTCGCGAAATCTCGTGCACCGCCACAAACTGGTTGCTGCCGCCTGTGCCTTCATTGTTTCGCCATCGCTTTGTTCAAATGCTAGTTCGGCCGAATTGTTTCTGGGTTTGTACACACCTTGTTTTGTCATCCGATTAAGCAGAAAGCTTAATCTAGAGGTTAGTAGTTCTATTATTGTGGCTACAATTTCCTACTCGATTCTGTATTTTTAGCTTATTTTTATAATTTGAAAGCATTATACAACAATGCCTAGCTCCCTTAATGTGTTTTTAACTTAGTATTTTGAGTTCAATTTCCTAATTCACTGATAATATTGCTGCAACACAATCAAACAAATGTGAAAGTTAAAAACTGCCTAAAACATCTAGATGTTAATATTTCATTTGTACTGAACAAGGTTTCTCAACAGCCCATGGGATGCACTATTTCGAATACAACCAAAAACGTTCTCAGAATATCAATACAACAAAAAACGTACTCAGAATATGCATTCTTAGTGTTCAACATTTATGTGGAAATGTTGGATTATCTGATTGCCTCCATCATTTGAACAACCTAAACATTGGTCTAACAGGTCAGAGTTGTTGGGTGTTGATATAAATTTGTAATAGAGAATAATTTAGAGGCAAATTGCCCACTTCTAGATTATATAATCATTTTGATTGGTTGGAAAATTTCTACACTTTGCCAAATTCTTATTGGTGCAAAAGCTAGACTTACAAACTACTGAACTCTAGAACGGGTTACAAATATAAGGTTAAACTCCATAGTCGTATTGCAATTGTCAATCTTGTACTAAAATTGTGCAATTGTTGCATATATTCTTGCAAACTTTTCTTTTTGCTGATTTTTTTGTTGAATTCTTTCAGAACTCAAGTTTGCTGAGCAAGTTCGTTAGGTTGTAATTATCTATTATAGACTGTGGTCGTGAGTTTGAAGCAAATCAGTCCTCAATTAATGTTGATGAAGAGCAGAGTGATCACGTTTATTCTTGTTTAAGTCCGTCGGAGGATGAAAGAGGCAATTGTAGCTACAAGTCAGACTGCGTTGATGACTTGGATGAGGATAAAATAAAAAACATGACATTTAATTCTGAAGAGGAAGCTGGGGATTTTTATAACTCGTATGCTAAATGTGTTGGATTCTCAATCAGAAAAGATGACGTACGACGCAACAAAAACGGGGAAATTACTAATATGAGGAGGTGGGTTTGTTCAAAGGAAGGGTTCCGCGATAAAAAGTGGATAGATCGAGACGATAAAAGAAGGGAACCTAGGCCAATGACCAGAGTCGGGTGCTTAGCTTCATTTCGTGTTAACTACAAAAAACAACTGAAAAAGTATGTCGTCACTGAGTTTGAGAAGGCGCACAATCATGAACTACTGACCCAAGTGGGAGTATGATTTTTGTCCTCCCATCGATCTGTCAAAAAATCTGATCTTGTAGAGGCACGTTCCATGCTTGAGGTCGGTTGGCACACGAGTGACATAATGAAATTTTTTGCACATAGATCAGGTGGATACCAGAACATCGGTTTTACCCTGAAAGATTTGTACAACTGTTTGGATGCTAAACGAAGGGATGAGATTAGAGATGGGGATGCAGAAGGTGCTTTAGCCTACTTGAGTGGTAAGAAGGATGCCGATCCATTATTCTTTTTCAAGTATGAAGTTGACAAAAGCAATAGATTGTCTCGCTTGTTCTGGGCTGAGTCTAGGTGTCAATCAGATTACAAGGACTTCGGTGATGTATTGGTATTCGATACCACCTACAGGACAAATGCTTATCGAAAGCCTCTGGTAATTTTGGCAGGGGTAAATAACCACTACATGACAACAATTTTTGCTGCTGCATTGTTGTCAGATGAAAGTGAAGACACGTATGTTTGGGTGTTAGAGACATTCATAGCTGCAATGGGGGGAAAGAAGCCTATTTCAGTAATCACAGATGGGGACAACGCAATGAGACTCGCCATAGAGAAGGTCCTTCCAGATGCACGTCATAGACTGTGTAGTTGGCACCTTCAAAGGAATGTTGCAGTTCACGTACATTCTACATGCTTTTGCCAATCTTTTCACAGATGCATGGAGAAGGTTTGCCCAAAAGAGGAATTTGAGAGGAAGTGGCAAGATTTCATCCACGAGCATCAAGTTGAAAATAACTCTTGGGTAAGCGAGGTGTATTCAAAACGGGAAAAGTGAGCAGAAGCATACTTAAGAGGACATTTTTTTGGAAACATGAAATGCACACAGCGTTGCGAAGGTATGAATGCATTCTTAAAGAAGCATGTGAATGTGAAAATGAGGTTATATGAATTTGTGAGATCATTCGATTTGGCTTTGGCATGGTTAAGATACATGGAGGCTAAGGCAAATGCTATAACCACAAATAGCATTCCTGTACCAAGCACTCATTTGAAAGATATAGAGACGCACGCTGGAAATTTGATGACTAGAAATATGTTCTTTATGATTCGGGAAGAAATAAAGAAAGAAGCTTTAACACTGAGTAGAATTGAGCATGAAGTCGGCTCAATCAGAATTTACTCTCTATATGAGTACTCGAAGCCTCATCTGAAAAGTACTCTGAAGTTTGATAAAAACTCCCTTTCGTTTGAGTGTTCCTGCTTGCAACTAGAGACAGTCGGGTGGCCTTGTGTGCATATGTTTGCAGTAATGAAGGCTGAGCATATGAAAGAGATTCCTTCCAAGTGTGTCCTTAAGAGATGGACTCAGAATGCCAAGGAGAATGGGCACAACCAGCGAGATTCTGAAATTCCCACAAATGTTACCCAAAATACACGTTATGGTGCTTTGATTTCCCTTTGTAACAAGATGTGTTACTATGCCTCGTTTTGTGATGAAGGTTATGGCGAACTGTACGACATAATTACTCAGACGACAAACAAAATGAATGTGATTTATGAAAAATCCGTTAATGGTGGTGGAGATAATAATGCTTCTCAAAACATTGATAAGCATCGTTTTGGTGTGCGTGATCCAGTAATATCAAAAACTAAAGGATCAGGTGGTTTGCAAAAAATCAGACCAAGAATGTGCTCGAAATGCAGGTATTTTGTCTTTATATACTCATAAGCCATTATTAGATGAAGATAGTATAAATTTTCTCACATTTACTAAAGTTGTATGTGGCCTTTGGTATATTGTTAACTCTATAGTTTCATGATGACTACTTAGGCTACCAGGGCACAACAAGACAACGTGTCCCAAGACAGGACCAGTTGGTGAAGGTTCACTAGTGGACGATGGCACTTCCTGGGATAATGATAGCCAAGAGCTAGGAGGAAGTTCTTAAAGAACAGGTTTTCTAAGTTTTAATTAGTTTTTTTCCTGCTTAATTTTTGTATTAATCATCGTCTAGATGCCATTAAACTATTTAGCAGCGAGTGATGTCAGTTCTTATCTCAACGTTTGTTCTGGTGCCGTGCAATCAGTATGGTCGAATCTTCTGGATTTAATACATAAGTGTTTTCTGTAATATTAGTGTTGTGATTATTTCAACTGTATACGGTTTCTCTTAAGACATTTCACAAAAAAAAAACCAAAACAAAACAAACCAATAATGACACAAAATTAGATACTTTACATGAGAATCACTATTATAGTTTCGGGACTAATTAGTAGTTTCGGGGCCTCAACAGCTCTCTCTTCTTCATCTCCCGTTCTTCCWACCCGACTGCAAGAGACGTGTCGGACATTTTCGGCCTCCCATCAACTCATGCAACGTCCGCCAGCCCGCCTAGTCATTGTGGATCAAGAACCAAAGGTAGTTTTATTTCTCTGTGCCTAAGTATTATATCATGTTCCTCTCTCCCTCCAGCCCGCCTCGTCGTTGCCTAACTGCCCGGGCGCCTGAAATGACCGATTTGGCCAAAATCGCAGTGCCTCTAACCCGATTTTTAGAACAGTGATTATATAATGATAGCTGATTTTACTTTATAATTACTTTCTCAAAAAAATGAGCATGTGTGATTGAAAAAGTGAAAGTGACATTGTAGTGTTTTTTCTGAAATTTTCATAAGCAGTCGCATGCATGTTGAGTTAAGAAAATTTCTCTAAAAGGGGGTGATGGTGACTAAAATTTCGATAGGCAATCACAACCTTAACTTTTTGTCTTATTATGTTACTGTAGGCTGATTATCAGATTTCCCAACCATCACCAAAGTTATGGCCATTTGAAGTTTTGGCAAAAAACAACCCACTTTTCTGTTGCGCGCCTAGGAAGGGCTGCTCGGCTTAGCTCTCAATGCTAAGTTCTCGTCTGTATACCCCAAAACGAGTGCTCATAAGCCCAAAGCGGTGGTCTGAGCTCAGATATTGAAGTCGCTATTGTCTCCATGTGTGCATGCACGGTAATGTGGGATTTCATAATATGCAGAATGATTAATGATAGCAAATCTGTTTGATATTATGTACTTTTAGTGCTATAATATCGTAGGTGTCGAGTTTGCATCTATAAGGAGTAATTTACTGCTCGGTGCTACTTTAGCTTTTTGCTTTTAGTCTTAATATTTGGTATTCATGGATCATTAGTCTTAATATTTGGTATTCATGGATCATTTTCAAACTGGTTTGTTATTTTATTTTTTTTGGCTAGAAATTTCATTCATCTCTGATCACTTCTTTGAAGCTTGAGTTTTTTCTTCATGCCAATTTCAGGGCTATTGATTTCTCTGTTGTGGAAATTGTTCATCTCTTCTTGGAAATCTTAAATGTTTTTGCTTTGGGATAGGGCATCAATCGTGCTTCAAGATGATGTAGGATGATTTGGGTTTGTTGAGATTATGAAAATGCCCTCTCCTCAAACTTCCATTTTTGTAAATTTTGTAACCTGATGGATATATTTGTAAATATCTTTTGGTAACAGAKGCTATGCTATGGTGGTATTGAAAAATATTATTACTTTGATGTTAAAATGCACTTGCAGCTGCTAACCTTAAGCCATACATACTTATTTCTTCTTGGGGATAAGGCATTAATCGTGCTTCAATATGATGTAGGATGATTTGGGTTTGTTGTGGATTTTGCTCTTAATATGGATTTGACTACGTATATATATATTTGCACCAGTTTGGCCTTGGGTATTATCGCCAACTAATTACCAAGGGCAGGCATAACAACGCTCTACTCATACGACTTTCCATGGTTAATTAATCCTGGTTTGTAGAGTAAATTAAATATGCTGAAATAAAATCTCAAATGAAAGCACCTTTACCCCTATTTTCTTAAGTTGGAAGTTATATTCACAACCAGGAGATTTACTGCCGCGAGAAATTGGACACCTACAACGGCGTCCACCCCGACGGGTCCATCACTTACGGCGGTTACTCCGACATAATGGTGGCCGAGGAGGATTTCGTCATCCGCTGGCCCGATAATTTCCCGATGGATTGGGGCGCCCCGTTGGTCTGTGCGGGAATCACCACGTACAGCCCGCTGAGGTACTACGGGTCGACAAGCCGGGCCTCCACGTCGGAGTCGCCGGGCTGGGCGGGCTTGGTCACGTGGCGGTCAAGTTCCTCAAGGATTTCGGCACGAATGTGACGGTGATCGACATCGCGCCGGAGAAGAAAATGTACGCGCTTGAAACCCTCGGAGCCGACCAGTTTATGCTGCCGCATGAGCTGGAATCGACTAAAGGGACGTTGGATGGGATTTTGGACGCTGTGGCGGCTTTTCATTCGATCCAGGCATACTTGGACCTGTTGAAGCCGGAGGGGAAGTTGGTCATGGTCACCTTGCCCGAGAAGCCGCTTGAGCTGCCGATGTTTGCGCTGGCCACGCATCAGAAGATGATTAGCGGGAGCATGATCGGAGGGATCAAGGAGACGCAGGAGATGATTGATTTCGCAGCCAAGCATAACATTTTGCCGGATGTTGAGATTATATCGATGATGGATTATATTAATACGGCTATGAAGCGCCTGGTGAGAGGCGATGTCAAGTACCGGTTCGTGATCGATGTCGGGAAAACGCTGAAAGCCGAAGGTGACGAGTGAGAATCAGTATCAGTACTAAGAGAAGAGGAGCTTTCTTTTTCCTTTTTAGTTTATGATTATTTGTGATTTGGTTTTCTGTTTCTTTCTTCTTCCTTTCCGTTTGGCGTATTTCGTTTTCTGTAAGTACTGCGATTGGCTCCTCTATGAATAAATTGAATAAATATTAGTAGTTTCAATTAAAAAAAAAAACAAAAAAAAAAACAAACCAATTTGTCTTTTAAAAGTTATGAAAACCCCCTCTTAAGTTTGTAATTTGTAAGACTAAAACAAAAATCAAATTTCATGGATTATTAAGCTAGATTGTCACCCTTCATATAACCAGATCAGCATAATCTTGGAAATGGAAATAAAACTTCTTCAGGCATTGCATTCTCTGTAACAAAAAAAAAAGAAAAAAAAGAAAAAAAAAGATAATTTAGGAAACAACAATTCAACAGATTCATGGTTAGAAATGGGAAAAGGATCTCAAAATCACCATGATTTCCATTAACACTCTGACAATGGTATCATTCCACATCCCTTGAAATATAAAGGAAACCAAGCGCTGCTTTAAACCACCACGAAAGGAGCTTTCGGAACATTCTGGTTATGATCCAAACCATTGGCAATATTATTTTTTCTATTTCTGTCCGGGATTGTCATACACTGTTTATTAATAATTAAATTACTTCTCAGGACAAGATCTACAGCCAAATCCTCAAAAAGACTCCATACAGAATTAGTATATGGAAAAACAAAAGAACTCGACTAGAACCACTCCATACGTATGAATTGTATACGGAAAAATGAGCAAACGTGAGATCGTATTCTTGAAGTTGCTCGAGATAAGCTGTAAACAACAATTACCAATAACACAACTTTATACAAATTGCCTAACTATAGAAGCAGGCAACAAAAATCTTCAAAGTATTGATTCAAGCAAATATAAATATAAATATAACATTAAAAAAGACAAGCTCTAAAACCTATGGACCCACAAAATAACTCTGTATTCAACAAAAATGAAGAGAGACATGTATTTGCACAGAAACTAATATTCATGATTTACACTAATGCCTAGAAACCTCAATAAGAATTATAAACATTAACCAAAAAAAATTACAAGTCCCTCCCTGTCAAGAAATAAATCACAACAGAGAATAATTTATAAAACCCATATCAGAAACAAATCGATGCTAAAACATATTTAGCACATTAAAATAAAATAAAAAAAATCCACATTTAACAATCCCAAAATATCAAGAATATCATAAATAAAAACACATTCCATGAGCCAACAATCCCATCACGCCAAAAAAGAGATAATTACATAACTACCTCCAAGGTCTACTGTAATTACAAAAAATCCAAACGATCCCATACCAGGATGTATGATACAAAACCCCCTCCTGGTTTAGTCCAATTACATGAAGGAAAAATAAAAATAGATAATTACATAAACTACTTTCGAGGTTAAGTGTTACCATCATGCACAAAACTATAAAAACTAGAAGTCTAATATTTTCTTCAAACTAACTTCCTTCAATATATTAGCATCATGGTAGAATATCTCAATAGCCATTTTCATTCTCTCTAACTCCGAGTTTTCCATACAGAAATTCATATTATCTCCATCTCGTAACTTGTCATATTGTTGCATAAACTTTATCGTGAAAACCCCACAATCATAACTGCAAATAATGTCTTTAATAATGTTATCAACCATTAAATATGTTCAGCTCATGTGAGATTTTTAAAATTGTAAATATAACTACGACTCACGAGTTTTGTTGTTGTGGTGCGCACTGAGCCATCTTCGTTGGAAATGTTGAGATATTTATTAAATAATTTGCGCATCCATAATCTAAAGCCTTATGAAAATGCTCAACCTGCAATATAGTGAAAGTCAATWAGTMAATTCATCAAGTTAATAAATTTAATCTAAATAAATACAAAGTACAKAAATTTAKTCCAAAGTAATTACCAGAGTCTTAACGGCTGAAAGTAATTTAGGAGAACTTTCTCGCRGGACAGAATRCARAATCATAACCTCTTGCTTCATTATATCCACGACACACAAGGACCAATGATTTTCTTCCAGATTCATCGGAATAAATATCTACGCATTATTTATTAAGTTGTAATGTTACCGTGCCTTTAAATCAAGCATACTACACTTGCCAACTTATTAACACTTCAAAAACATAAAATAGTACCTGTTCACATTTCTGAATATCACCTCCGAACTTGTGTTCAAGCAAGTAGTCCCGCATCAAATATCCCGGAGATGATAGATTGCTAGTATATAAAATATTTTATATATTACATTTCATAAAATAAATAATAACTCAAGTGAAAGATTGAATGACTCACCGAGACAAAGGTTGGCATATACCATTTTTTGAATGCCTTTTTACAGTTGCCGTTTTGATTATCCCATCTCAGCATACAAACATACAAGTTTAAAATCTACAAATCAGGTATAATAAATTAGATATAATTATTGTAAAGTCTAATCTAAATGAACATACATTCTTCTCATTTATCTAAAACTGATTAATATAATTATAAATTCAACATTTAAAACAAATTCTATAATTTCTCGACATTCCTTCGATTATATATTCCTTCAATTATGTTATTTCTATTGTACATGATTGAGTAGTTGCTGATTTTAGAAAATTAGTTTTTTTCAGTAACTGAGATTATAATGAGTAGTTGCTGATTTGAAAAAATGAGCGATTTTTTATTCATTTGATTTTATTTTTGTATTTGAAATTAATTATTTTACATATCTCAGTCTGAAACCTAGGAGAACAAAATCTAGATACTCTCTATGTTTTTATAGGGAGTGTCTAGGGTGCCCGCAGGGGTATCATACCCCCACTTTAATTTCCACCCTTAGATATTAAGATATGACAATAACCCTTGGATTAACTGTAGGAATACAGTATTAATGTAGGGCTAACGTACGCATGTATTATCATTGTTTTTGAGACCGAACAAACAGGTAAACTATATTTTCTTCTCTTTTCGGCGACCCCAGTTTGAGAAATAAGAAATAATAAAAAAAAAGAAAAAAACTCATACCATCACACCCACGATATTTTCTTCTCTCTTCGGCGACCCAGTTTGAGAAATAAGAAATTAAAAAAAAAAATCTCATACCATCACACCCACGATTTCAATCCATCCTGATGGAGTTCATTCACGTTCTCCTTCCTCCGATTATTTGGGTTGTTTTCTTTCTCAATTCATTTTTTTTTTCACATTTTTCTCTATTTATATGGCTTCTACCGGAGGAGGGCTATCCAATTGTGCGTTTTTGGGAACAAGAAGAAAGGTAAATCCTCTATCCCAAGTACATTAAAACCAATTTTCTAAAAAATAATGTGGTATTTCGATTCATTTTCCCTAAAATTTTACATATTTTCATTTTATTTTTGCTATTTTCAGATTATTATTCCTTGTCGTGTTGTATTATATGTGTGCCATTATATGTGAATTCTCTTGAATGAATTCTTAGAGTACGTTTTATGTGAATGTTATATTGTGTGTGACATAGAGCACAATCCTGATGCTCTTGAAAATGTATAAGCACTAATGTGTGTTTTGAAATTTGAATGTATACGTAGATGTGTTGATAAGGTTTCCCTTTTTAGGTTCTAGTATAAGTTTCAGTATAGTTATCACCTAAATGTGTTTTTCTTGTACATATATATTGTATACTTCACAATGCTTTATATATTGTAAATTGATGCTCTTGAAACTAACTTTTCCATGTTTCATCCACATGTAGCTTACATTGTACATAACCCTCTCTATTGATATTTGCTATGTCTAATGGTTATGACAATGATATTTTAGTTGGTACAAATGGAATCAAAAAGGCGTAGAACCAATGGGACCGTTAGTGTGGAGAATCGATTAAGTAGTATAGAAGAAAACCTAAACGACGTGAGGAGTAATATGGTAAAAATAGTTGCTGATTTTTCTGAAATGAAGAGGAATATATCAGAAATTAGAGACTTGTTAGACTTGATATTTGTTAAACTTAATGAGAAGCCAATGTCAAGTGACGAGTCCAATACACCAAAGGCAGAACCATTTTTCAAAGATGAGTTGAAATTTGAGCATGCATCAGGTGGTGTAGCTTCTTCAAAGGAAAAGGTATTGTATTATATCCTTTACATAACTGTGGTTAGAGTATTTAAATAAATGTCTCGTGAATAGATTAAATTCATGTTGCATAGAACTTATATGATTTATTGTTGTATTAGATTTTCAAAGAACCATTGAGAGATTTTAAAATGAAAGAACAGGACAAAGTTTTGGAGTACATCTTTAATGTAAAAGGAAGACCAGAGTAAGATTTTATTTTTGCTATTCATATGTTTAATGTTGAATTTTAGAATCTTGGTTGTCAATTTTTTTAATTATTATTGCTAGTGAAATAATTGTCGAGATGTTTGGAGA
>BMAC01000746.1:320612-345623 GCA_014905375.1 Phtheirospermum japonicum
CTCCTCCGGTAGAAGCCATATAAATAGAGAAAAAATGTGAAAAAAAAAATGAATTGAGAAAGAAAACAACCCAAATAATCGGAGGAAGGAGAACGTGAATGAACTCCATCAGGATGGATTGAAATCGTGGGTGTGATGGTATGAGATTTTTTTTTTTAATTTCTTATTTCTCAAACTGGGTCGCCGAAGAGAGAAGAAAATATCGTGGGTGTGATGGTATGAGTTTTTTTCTTTTTTTTTATTATTTCTTATTTCTCAAACTGGGGTCGCCGAAAAGAGAAGAAAAATATAGTTTACCTGTTTGTTCGGTCTCAAAAACAATGATAATACATGCGTACGTTAGCCCTACATTAATACTGTATTCCTACAGTTAATCCAAGGGTTATTGTCATATCTTAATATCTAAGGGTGGAAATTAAAGTGGGGGTATGATACCCCTGCGGGCACCCTAGACACTCCCTATAAAAACATAGAGAGTATCTAGATTTTGTTCTCCTAGGTTTCAGACTGAGATATGTAAAATAATTAATTTCAAATACAAAAATAAAATCAAATGAATAAAAAATCGCTCATTTTTTCAAATCAGCAACTACTCATTATAATCTCAGTTACTGAAAAAAACTAATTTTCTAAAATCAGCAACTACTCAATCATGTACAATAGAAATAACATAATTGAAGGAATATATAATCGAAGGAATGTCGAGAAATTATAGAATTTGTTTTAAATGTTGAATTTATAATTATATTAATCAGTTTTAGATAAATGAGAAGATTGTAACGACAAAACTCTTTAATCTTACAACTATCTAAAATGAGGTACTTTTTTTTTTTTTGATTCAATCATTCGAAGAAATTAGTTTGATATAAACATGAAAATTTTATATTAATTAAGGCATTCTCTAAAATTAGCCCAAATCTTAATAAGGTACTCATATTAATGTCATCAAAACACCAAACACCATGTCAAAATTAATAAGGTTCTCTCCAAGTCAGATTTTCAATCCCAATTTTAATCTTTATTTTCAATCGTTGCAGACATAATAATATGGAGATTACCCAGATTAATAAGGTTCTCCATATTTGAAGTATAAAATCGCATGTTTATATAAAGTTATATTTGAGTTATGAATAAATTGACAAAATACTAAGCATTAAATATTACAAAACAACCCAACAACAACAACAACAACAAAAAAAAAAAAAAAAAAAACATTTCAGGAGCATAATCCCAGAAAGAAAAATATCGATTTCTTTTATTTTCAATCTTTGCAATTTAATCATATAATTAATCTAAAAAGAAATCGAATTAAAAATTAAAGAAAACTCAGAAGATGGAATTACTAGAACAAAAAAGAAATAAACTTACAATTGATGAATTACTATGAAGAGTGATATCATTTTTTTAAAAAAAAAATCGAAATAACCATGATGGTTGAATATTGTAGAACGATTGATTTCAACGAAAGGAGGAAATCATTTTTCTTGTTCTGGTAAATGAGAGAGGGCAACAAGGAGAGAAAGAGATAAAATAAAACTTAGGTATTGATGTAAAAGAGAAAATGAAAAAAGTAGTACTATTTTATACGTGGCCCAAAAATACAAAAATGTAACATTTTTATACAAACCAGCAGAAGCTTCCAATTAAGCGTTAGAAGCTACCAACAGAAGGCATGTGTCATCCGCAACAACCTCTAGCTGACTTATAACAGAATTAACAAATAGGGTGGATGTGCTTTCATATTAACTGCTACTTTAATTTAAGTTTAGAGTTCCTTTTGATTATGCAAAAAGGAGCTATTTGCCTAGTTACACACGATTTTTTTAACATAACTAGGATTGATACACTAATTAATATTAGTGATAATTTAATTTCTTTCTTTAATTAAAAAGTCACCTAAGATTAGTTTCCATTTTTTTTGATTATGTAAGAATTTTTTTTAATATAATTAAGATAAACAACCTAATTAACATTAATAATAAGATCATTATATATATATATATATATATATATATATATATATATATATATATATATATATATATATATATATATGAGTTTTTTTGTTATTTTATTTCATGTGTTTTTATTATTTTCTTATTGTGAGTCCAACAATAATTAATTTGTCACTTTTTTTCAAAAATAATTTGACAACTTTTTAAAATAAATTATAAAAAAATTTCAAAATAATATAATTCCTATTTGTTATATTGACTATCAACAAGTTACTTATCAAATATTATTACGATTCAATACTTTTTTATTTGAATTAATACCACAATATTCGCCAAAAACGATGTTTGGGATTTAGTTCCTCATCTAGAAAATTCCCACGTGACAGGAACAAAGTGGATATTCAAAAACAAGACTGATGAGGCTGGCAACATCGTAAGGAATAAAGCTCGACTAGTTGCGTAAGGGTATACAAAAATTGAAGGAAACGATTTTGATGAGCCATTTGCCCATGTTGCCCGCATTGAGTCGGTAAGGCTTTTACTTGCTGTTGCTTGCTATATGAAGATTTCATTGCATCAAATGGACATTAAGAGTGCTTTTTTAAATGGAGTCTTAAGTGAAGAAGTGTATGTTGAGCATCCTAAAGGATTTGTAGATCCTCAAAAACCGAATTTTGTTTTGAAATTAAAAAAGGCTCTTTATGGTTTAAAACAAGCTCCTAGAGCTTGGTATGAAAGGCTAACTCAACATTTGCTTTATTTGAACTTTAGACGAGGAGAAGTTGACAAAACTTTGTTTCTTCTTAAATCTAATAAGAACATCTTAATCGTACAGATTCATGTGGATGATATTATTTTTGGATCCACTAACGAGCAGATGGTCGAGGAGTTTATCACTCGAATGTCCGACACATTTGAGATGAGCATGGAAGGTAATCTCTCGTATTTTCTTTGTCTTCAAATCAAATAGCTTGATGACGGTATTTTTCTTTCCCAGACTAAATATACTAAGAACTTAGTCAGAAAGTTTAGGCTAGAAAGTGAAACTCATAAAAAAAACCACTGGATAAAAATGTGAAACTGTCAAGAGACGATGTTGGTAAGGGTGTTGATAACACCATGTACAGAAGCATGATAGGGAGTTTGTTGTACTTGACAGCAAGTAGACCTGATATTATGTATAGTGTGTGTTGTGTTAGATATCAGTCTAATCTAAAAGAGTCACACTTAAAAGCCGTTAAAAGAATTATTAGGTATATTGCTGGTACAACTGAACTAGGAGTGTGGTATACAAAAGATACTGGTACTGAACTTGTAGGGTATACTGATTCGGGCTGGGTTGGGGATGTGGTAGATAGAAAGAGTACTACATGGGGCTATTTTTTTCTGGGTAATAACCTAATCTCTTGGTACAACAAGAAGCAAAATTGTATTTCTCTTTCTACAGCTGAAGCCGAGTACATTGCAGCTTGAAGTGCGTGCACACAATTATTGTGGATGAACCAAATGATAGAAGACTATGGTCTGCACAGTAGTATCTTGACTGTGCTATGTGACAATTCCAGTGCCATTGACATCTCGAAAAATCCAGTCCAGCATTCTTGAATCAAACACATTGACATAAGGTACACTTTTTTCGAGACCTTCTCTCGTTTGAGAAGAGATATCGGTATGTGCATTGTCTAAACCAATGTTGGTTTGTGATGTTGTGACACCCAATATCAACATCAGTCACAACATATGTATACTTTTGAATGCATTTTTATCTTTCTTTTCATACATAATCCAAATGCATTGAGTTTGATTGAAAGTTCAATAAGGTTCTGCGTTGCAATAAAAGTGATGACAAAAAGGATCAACCTCTTCAATTAGGTGATTGTGGGACTTGCCCGCAGAGACTGGTTTTCTCCCAGGTCCAAAAACAAGAGGTGTTAAACAACAATTGCTGAAGATTAAAAGATTCAAATCCCTTCACGGATGAAGAAAATCTGGATACAAATTGATCCAATCTTTAAATCTCACCTTCTTGAGAGATCTTGACGTAGTCATTAACTTGGGTTAAGGGGTAAGTTTCCGTTGACTTCACCTAAGGCAATGTTGGTTTATAATGTTATCAGTAATAAAAAGCAACATTGGATCAAGTCACTGAAATCATAATTTATTTTTGTATATTCTTTTAGGGCATGGATTTTAGGCATACCACAGGACATTCATACTTTGTGAAGATGCCATCCTGCTGTGCGTACTGTTGCTTGTGTTTTTGTATATCTTGTCTCTTAATTGTGTTTTGAATCTAGCTAACTAAGTGATTTAGTGGTGTTATAATCGGACGGCTGGATAGGTAATAACGAGTTTAATTTGGAGCGAGAATAATTTATATTGCACAAGATAGATACTACTGAGCTGATGGTTCACTTGTTCTAGCTATCTACTTCGGCCGATTTTGTTTTAAGAGTTGTGCAATTTAATTTTTAAAATAAATTAAAGAAGAGATAATGGTATTGTTGATGTGATCACGTAGCCTAAACTAAGGGGGAGTTGTATTTCTTTTAAAAGGAAATAAAATCAAAATTAGGATCAAAAATCCGCAGCTAGGTAAAATTAGGGCTTTTTCCTTTTATTTTTCTTTCTTCTCTCTCCTTGGCAACGGTCGTTTTTTGAAAGCATAAATACTGGATGGTTTTATTTACCGTTTGATCACTTCCCAATTACCTTTCTGTGATTAAACTCCCTAGCTCCCTTACTTCTCTCCAATTATCTTGAATTTTTGTTGCTCTTGTGCTTCTGAGAATTTGAAGGATGTCAAACTCGCCGCCGCCCTCTTCTGCTCCAGAGTTGCCGGCAGAGTTTCATCGCTTCGGTGAACAGGTTCCTGCACCCTATCCCAGAGTTAGTGGCCTGGACATACGCGAAGAAATCGGTGGTGGTTCCTCTCCCATCCCACCACCGGTAACAACATCACCACCGTCTTCGCCGCCACAAGAATCTCACGACGTTGTTCCAAATCCGCTGCCGATTGACGCCGTACTTGAAGCCCAGGTGTTCCCAGGACAGCCATGGAACGAGATAGATGTTGATAATCCCCCGGATTTAGCGTTAGTTGCTGAGACGTTTGGAAGAGTGGGGAACCCCACCTTGAAAAGGTCCCGGAGGTTGCGCAACCTACCTCCCGGCATTGTGCCGCCAGCAGTACTGAAGAGCCGTGCAGGGCCGCGCCGCAACGTGTTCATTGAGCACATGAACCTCGTGGAGGATGTCACCATGATGTCTGACCCTGATGATGATGATGATTATGTTCCTGCAGCTCCGGTTGAGGGGTCCGTGCCGCCGTCTGCTTTTGCTCCGAGTCTGACGAGGACGGCGATGCCTCGCCGGAAGCAAACTGTGATGAAGGGTGCAAAGCCATCTACTCCGGTGACCGTCAAATTTTCTCCTGGATCTACTGCAACGGAGTATTCCTCCCCTCCATATGCGATTTTGGATTTTATCACCAGCGAAGTTACCAGCTCCTCCAGGCCGACTGCAGCTGTTCCTCCTCCATCTCCAATTCGTCAAGATCAACCTGGGCTTGATTCTGATTTGTTTGAGCATTCCCCCGACTCCTCGTTTGATGTGCCTCTCCGTGATTTTCTTACTGCCTGCAAGAAGGACAAGAAGAAAGTGAAGATTGCTAAGGAGGAGGATGTTGCTACTTATGTTGGTTCCTCCATACCAACATCACATCATTCTCCGTCTGTTTCGTCCTCCAGCACTGCCTCTATTCCGATTGCTTCTCGTGCTCCCACGCCGACTTCTTCAGATGCCTCTGCTCATTCCCAATCCTCCAAGGGTACTTCTACCCAGACCCCTGAGTTTGAGGATATGGTGCCTTTTTCGGAGAATTTTCTGACTGCCGAAGCTGCTGAGTTGTTTGATACATACCAAACCCGACACATGATTGCTGAGCGCAGAGTTCCAGTTGAGCTGTTTGAGTGACAAAACTTGATTGCCTACCTTCAGTGTAACGACATGTATTCCACAGTTTCCACTGCCATGCCATTTGTCCGCGATGTTGTTGTTGAGTTTTATGCAGATTTGTTGCCGTCTATTGTTGATTCAAACTCTGTGAACTATGACAAAGTGTTTGTGCGTGGTAAAGTGTTTAGTTTCACCCCTGATTTAATTGATGAATTATTTGGCACTGAGCCATATTGGGGTGACTCTACTGTGGATGATATGGATGAGGTTATTTCGGTTTTGTTTTGCGGTATGGTGCATACATGGTTTGAACAGTTGCCGAGCACTAGGCTTTCTTCTCTCTATTCTATTTTCCACAAGGTGGCCATTTGCAACTGGGTTCCCTCCACGAATACTACGTGTGTTACTCGGCCTCAGGCCCAGTTTTTGTACAGGCTTGGAAAGGGAATCAAGTACAGTTTCGGGCAGCATGTGTTTGATATTGTTATGAAGTTCGCCACCACCAGGTCTGCCGCATCACTGTGTTTTCCCTCTTTGATATTCAGCCTGCTTGAGAATCAGGGCTTGGAGCTTCACTCTGATGATGTCCTTACTGGGGAGGCTGACTGGTTTGCTTTGCGAGGCCATCATGTTACGGGTGCCAGGGTTATTGATCTTCCTTGGCAGGCACCTTTCCAGGCCGATGTTGCTAGTTGTGTTGGGACCGGCGTTCCCAACATTGGTCCCAACATGGTCCCAATTTCTGTGCAGGTTCTTAAGGCGCATGTGGCTTGGATTGACGCACAGATGGCTCAGGTGAAGGCACTTCGTGGCTCGCTTATGGAGGCCCTTTTGCCTTCTAGTCAAAAAGGGGGAGAAAATGTTGGCGACGCAAATGAGGATGATGCTGCTAATGATGCTGATACGGTTGCTGCCGAGGCCTTGGCGAGTCTTGCTCGAGAAAAGCAAAGGAAAAGGATCCGCTCTCGCAATAAATCCTTGAAGAGGATGAAGAGATTGCAGGCGAAGAAGAAGAAAAAGGGTAGGGGTGAGGGAACTTCGACATCCCCTCATCGTTCGAAGAGGGTTCGAAGTCTATAAGTTCCTTTTATTCTGTTTTGTTTATTTGATCATTGTTTGATCAATGTTGGTTTGTAATGTTGGGTTGATGACTTAATAACATTGTGTGTTTTTATTTAGGGGGAGTTTACTAACTTAGGGGGAGTTAATTGTTTTTGTTTGAACTTATTTTTGCGTCTTAGTATCTTGTCTAGAAAGGCAAAAGGGGGAGATTGTTGAGAAATTTATTCTTGGCAATAATTCCTATTTTGTTATTTTCCTTTCTTGGGCAAAAAATAAGTTAGGAAACTTGATTTAGGACTTTATTTGTTTCCTAGTTGATGTACAAGACTTTATTTAGTTTTCTAGATTGTGTTTAAGATTTGTTTTACTTGTTTACCAAGTTTAGGATTCAAAGATTGTCTATTTAAGACAAGAGAATCCTAAAGCTTGGAAGTACACTTTACACACGGATATTCTAAAGGGAGACGGAAGTAATCGACGCACAGCAAAGAAGAAGAAGTGAAGACTACTTGGAGCCATTGTTCGAGATTAACAAGTTCTTCAAAGTTGCTTAAGCAACGGAGAAGATCTTATCATCACGGCGACAAGTATTTAGTATCAAGTTTTTGATATTTTAATTTTCATATATTACTTAATATTTTTGTATTGATAAAACAAGAAATTAATATACTTTTCGGGTTTGTACACCCAAGTTCACAAGTATTTTACTTGTGAACTGAATTTAATTTGTTGTGTTCTTAATTTAATTTCCGCTGCATAATTTTCGATTAACTCTGGTTGATGTTGTTAATCAGTGTTGGCTAACATTGATAAACAACATCACAAACTGAGACTTATTTTCAAAACCATAGACCTTCAAATTTTATAGTGTATTTTTGACAAACGAGAAATTACACGCTAATTGACGGTTTAATTCCGGTGAATTTATGTGCTTAATAATATCATATATGCTTACTTCTCGTATAATTGTTATTAGGATCCATCAAGCACCAATCGTATATTTCTTCTTTATTTTGCAGTAATTGGTGCCATATTTATCGAAGGATGTCTCACAAAGAAGTAGAGAAACGAGGATTGATGAATCGAGAAGAGAAGAATCAAGATGATGCGTCGATGACGCGTCGATGCCCAGGATGGACCGCGTCAGTCGACGCGATGTGCGGTATGACGCCGAAGGCTGGCTCGCGTCAGTCGACGCTATGTCGACGCTCATGTTCTGAAGGGTCGATGTCGACGCCCACGAGTCGACGCTCCGTCGATGCTCATGTTCTGAAGCGTCGATGTCGACGCCCACGAGTCGACGCTCATGCTCTGAAGCGTCGATGTCGACGCATGCAGGACGACGCACGCAGGACGAAGCAGGCAGGTGATTTGCGTCGACGCCGAGGGCTGGCTCGCGTCAGTCGACGCCGACTCGGTAGAATTATTTTAGGAGGTATCTTGGGCGGCAAGAAAAAGGAGTTCTATATAAACCCTGACCCTAATTTGTCATAGAGGCATAATATAACATATCCTAGGGTTCTAAGGAGGTCCAGAGAGGTTCCAACTCTTCCCAAGTCATCCACACGCAAGGGAACTTGAAGATTGACGTTTCAAGACGCAAGATTCAAGTTCAACACATCATCTCTCCTATTTTATCAAGGATTATGTTTGTTTATCTGGACCTTTTGTTTTTATTTTCTTAACTCCATGAGTGAGTAAACTTATATCTAGTTCTAGGGATGTTGAAACCATCGTGAAACTATGTTTAATTGATTTATGCAATATTGTTCTTCGTTCGTCATATGCGATTGTTTGTGTTGTTCTATTTTCAATTTATGGTTGCTTAATTCTTAATTTGGCTTGATCACCTAGATTAGGGATTGGTTATCTATTGCTAGAAATAGGATTGCTTCCCGTGTAATTTTCGTAATTACTATTTCTCTGAAGCAACTAATGATTGTAAATCGTTAGGGACAACACATCATAAGTTAAATAAACCGAGCTTGTGAGTTTATTGCTTAGATTAGCCTATTTACCTGATTCTTATTGCTGTTGATGGATTAAATCTAGAGATCTTATTCTAGGTTGTTCATTGATTAGGTTTAATTAAAGAGCTTGTTTTAATTAAATACACATAAGGGTAAATTCGAGTAGCAGAGCTTATTGCTACTTAGGGTTTTTAGTTGCATATGATGAATGGATTATGATATTGTGGTTGGTTAAATGAGTGAATCGAGGGTGGAAACTGAACTAGAACTAGGCCTTTATTATTATTGAATTCTTCGTTAATTGTTCTCTTCCTATTTTAATTGCTTGTTATTTTATTAGTTAAATAAATTCATAATTCCTTACCCCAATTATTCATTTAAATAAAATACGAATCATCACAATCTAACCACACTCCTCGTGGGTTCGACCCTTACTTATCGCTACTACTAGTTAGTGGAGAGAAGCTGAGGAAAATAAATATTTAATTTGACGCTTAACGACGGGCGGTCAATTTTTCACCTATGAATACGAAGGGACCAGTAAAATATTTGTTTGAAGGAGCTTTCTGTGGCCATTAGATCTAATGGTGGAATTATTTTGAATGTAACATCTAGTGGCATAGCTTCTCTTCTTCTTTCTAAAGGAAGACCTGGGTATTCTAAATTTAAGGTACATTTTAATCTCCACCAAATCTCATCGTGCTCGATCTTTATGAGGTTGTAAAATCTCAATTTAGATCTCGATTTTATCTAATTAAAAAGAAATCGTCTAGTGGATAAATGGTATAGGATATAGATTAATTGGAGGACCAAATAATGGTATCGTTCAAATTGAAATCCCAGATGATCTATTATTGAAAGATGATGGTGACCATGTTACGTCAAATGTGGCGAGAACATATCCACAATTGGAGAATGCTCCACTTATTTGGAGGGTCGTGATATTCTTGCCCAAACACTTGATGTCGTCGATTTGATTAATGAATATATGATGTAATAAAATGATGGAGAATGTAAAGTATATCTTAACTCTGATAGTGCATGCAAGTTCGATTAAAACATTGGCATATTGCAAGACGTCCACTCATCGGAGTTTCTAAATACCACAAAATGTTATGGATTGTCGAACCATGAGCTAAAACTGAAAATTGGAACTCCAATCATGTTGTTGAGAAATATAGACCATTCCCTTGTGTTGTGTAATGGAACCATATTGGTTGTTACAAAACTTGGTGATCATGTTGCACATGCTAAGATTCTTCAAGGAGGCAATACACGTGAATTGATATTGATCCTATAATGACTTTGACACCATCTGATCTGAGTTTCCTTTCAAGTTCCAACGACGACAATTTTCTATGATCGTGCCATATGCAGTGATGATCAACAAGTGTCATGACAATCTCTCTATCACGTTGGACTTTTTCTAAAAAAACAGTTTCCAATCATTGTCAATTGTACGTTTCTATATCAAGAGTGACCAATCGTAAGTGTATAAAAATATTGATCGTCGATGATGAGAATAAACGTAGTCACAAAACAAAAAATGTTGTGTACAAGGAAATCTTTCATAATTTGTAAAGTACATTTCATCTAATAGCAATTCCTTTATAAACCACATTATACCATTTTCAATACTGGATCTCTGATTAATTAATTAATTAATTAATTATATATATATATATATATATATATATATATATATATATATATATATATATATATGTATAAAACTTAAGAATATAAATATACAATAATTTATTTAAATATTTTAATATATTCACACCCAATTATTTTTATTTGAACTAAATATAAAATAAATAATTATCGTGCAACCAATGGGTGCAGTATACTATTAGAATAGAAAATGAACACTTTTGAATAATATTACAAGAGTCTCACCAATTTCATTAATTTTTGCGAGATGCTTTGAACGACTTTCTTTTTCATTATTTGTATAAAAAGATATTTCTAAAAGTTTTTAATTTGATGTATCGCATAAATTTTTCCTATTTTCTGAATGCCACAAGATTTATTGACATTTTTAAAAGGTGTAATTTGATACCTTGAGATTTTTAGAGAGTTTAATAAGTTTCTAAAAGTCTCAAATGAATACACTTAGAGCATCTCCAATGTATGCTGTTATTTTAGTAAAAAGTTAGTCATGTTAGCAAGTTAAAAGCAATACAAATAATTCATTCTCCAATGCCTAGTGTCATAGGTGGTGTTGTGCAGACATGGAAAAAAATAATTTCAACACATTCAATAGCACTGTTTGATTTTTGAAAGAATGTTAAACAAAATGAAGTAGCAAAACAGTAGGAACTGATGTTTCACTCTATTGTTTTGGAGTCTAGATTTTTTAAATTTATCTAGATTGGTCAAACTTATCTCTATTATTTATATATATATATTTTATTTTATTACTATTAAAATAAATGCCACACACAAAAAATTACTGCGATTGACTTTATGCATTGGAGATAACTTTGAAATCAACATTTATTCTTTTAACATTTATCTTATGCGGATAGACATCATATTAATTGATTGACATGTGTTAAAAACTATTTACCGTCTAAATGATTAGCATTAGAGATGCTCTTAGGGGTCGTCGAATGGTTGGACGATTTGGAGGAGCTGATAACTTATTCACCCTCAATCAGCTTCTTTGTAACGCTTGGGAAAAGTCTTAATCAGTTCCTAATAGTTGATTAGGCCTAAAAAGTCCTATTTCAGAAAAAAGTACATTTTGTAATATTTTCTACTCAACTAATTGCCGATTGGGTCTTAAAAAAAATAGTTTCGCAAAAAGATGCATTTTGTAACCTTTTCTACTTAGCTATAAGATGATTGGAGTACAATTCTTTCTTCTTCTTCTTCTTCTTCTTCTTTTTTTTTTTTTATCATTTTCCTTTATAAAATAGTTCTTTTATATATTAACATATTATTTTATAATATTACATAAAATATATTACTTTTAGACATAATAAAATATTATTTATCAGAGTAATTGATAAGAAGTCATTGTTTAGTATTTTAAATTTATAAAATATTATTTTTCATACACTGACATATTGTTTTTATAGGTTTACATAAATATAAATAAGAATTATTTTATTTATCAATATGACTATTTTGGTAACATTGTGTCTATTTTCTCTCTTATTTTTTAAAAATATTTTGTAGGATGCCTTTATTTATTATTCTAAATTAATTTATTTTTATTTTATATTTTTCTATGTATATTGGTAAATTAACTTTCAATTAAACAATTTATCAAATAATATTTTATAATCAGGTACCGATTATCATACTTATCAATCACCAGTTATCCGCTAATAAAATTAGTTTATCCAAGCAAACCCTTATATTTTTTAAAGGTTCCAAAAATTTGAAATTTAATAACTCGTAACTTTCAAAGTTTAAGCGCAAATAGTGTGGAATTTGTACCATTACATCTAGAAAAATAAATATAACAACAAAATCAAGCACTACCTCTAATTATATAGTATCATCTAATATATTCGATTCGAAATATCCGATAATGTTTCATTAGAAAATTTATAATATCACTGTTAAACGAATTTTCGCGGTGTTTAAAGTAAGAAATATTTAAACAAAAACAATCTACTACTACTCCTTCCGTCCCACAAAAATAGTCTAGTATTCCATTTTCGTATGTCCCACAAAGATAGTCCAATTACTATATTTAACATATCATTAATTTTCCCCATTGCTAGTAGGTTGATGGGTCGCACGCCCGGCACACATGTTTTGGCACATACTCTTAATTAATATTCTTGAAATACTAATTTTTTACATGGTAAATTGAAAATTGATGATTACAATGTAAAATCTTACTATTCCAAATACAAATATTCTAATTCCAACATTGATTTTTATAAGCATTAATTGACATTAATAAATTTAAGAATGGTATAATTGGAAAATACTAATTAAATTAATGACTTAACTATATAAACTAACAATTTCTTAATCTGTATGAAATCAAATGCAAGATTATCATTTTGGGACGGAGGGAATAATAAATTTGAATTAAAAAAAAAAAAAAAAGAACTAGTGCAAGGTAATAATAGTAAATAGGCAACATCTGTATAGTCAGTCTAGTACATAAGTAGGTTTCCGTCAAGTTGTCATGTTGTCATATTGTAGGCTAAAAATCTAAATAGCTATACTAATTTCTATCCTCCCAACGCTTTCATTGTTTTCCACATGATCTATGGTCGGTCAACAAACTCAAAATACAATTTCCACGCAATAATTTTCCCAAAACGGAGATCTTGACATTAATTGATGATTCAGCAATTTAGATATGACCACGTGTCGAGAATCGTAATTCTCCAAGTCTGAATATAGTTTCATGATTTGGAAAATCTAGACATGACCACCTGTCGGAGAATAGTAATTCTTGAGAATGAATCATCGATTCATGGTTTGTAAAGTTGATAAGAGTGACTCTCGTTCGCCCAAGAAATATATATATAATAATAATAATCACAAGTTTATACTAGAAAAAAGCAGCTTCCCCTGAGAGTTGGACTATTATAATAAGGGAAATGACTACGGTGTCTTCACGGTACCATACCCTCACCCCCTCATGCATTTACAAGCGTTAATTTCTTAATATAAAAACCCTAAATTTATATTCTTATTAATCTGATGGTTCCATCGATTGAGAAATGGTGTCGTAAAGTCATCATAGAAGTTCCCTATAATAAGTAGGAGTAAACTCGCTATTAATGGGTTGCAATAGAACACTTTATCGCCATTAGTAATAAATGATGGTTTTTAATATAAAAAATGTATACATTTTGAGAATATAATTTGTTTGAGATGAAAATATAATAATTTTAAAGCTGGTAACATAATGAAATAGTAAAATAATATATGGAATATGATTTATGTTGACGAACTGTGTACGTGTGTTATAAGAATATATTTAGTAATAAATGATAATTTGATTTTTTTTCTAAATGAATATTACTATATAAGTGATCGAAGAGAAGAAAAAAAAATATGAATTATGTATTTAGTAAAGAAAAATACATTAACAATTGAATTTAATTGGAACAAAAATCTCTAGAGGCAGGAAATTGTTTTTTTTTTTTTTCTGAAAGTTTTGAAGATCTCAAATGCTAGTATAAAAATAAATTAAATCTAAATATTAATTATAATATTGGAACACTAGTACTAACATTCAACTATTTTAAAAATAAACAATAAAAACACTTATAAATAATTTCTTCCTATGAGTTAAAAACTCATAGGTCGTGATCTCAAATTAGAAATATATAATTAGAAATAATGATGAAATCGTTTTACAAAACTTAGTAAACAAAATCATCTAATAATAAATGAAAAACTCCTGAATGAGAAAATCGTTCTAATCAGTGTTTGCGTTGTCCGTAAAACCTTCAAACTTAATCAAACACAATCTTGAAAAACACTCGTCCAAAGAACGAGAGATTATTCCTTCTAGAAATCTTTCTGCTTTTCTCACACTCTCGCACTTCTCTAACTATTTCGCTTGATCGGTCTTATAATATATATACAAATGTAATATATATATATATATTTATATATATATAAATGTATATCCTTCCTTGGCAGAGTCCTAGTTTGACAAAACAAAGTTCTCATAAACATCATGAGATATTAAGTACATAAATATGAAAACATACTCACTAAAGCAAATGACTCTAATTAATTGATACGACTAGTCTACTTAACAAACGTAACCAACTAGCGTCCAGAAAGACAAATAATAACTACAAAAAAGTATCGATGGGAAATAAGATTTCTATCAATCTCCCACTTTTACCCTTTTTGACAAAACAATCAAACAACTCCCTCTAAGTTACATAACTTAAACTCCCCCTGAAGATAAGAATCATGTACGAATGTTAGTAAAAATGACAACAACAATTTAACTGTTAACTAAAGATAAACTACTAACATAATAAATATCCAGCAATAATATCCAGCAAATGAGAAATGAAAGAAAAAACACCAAGTTTATAAGTAAAAAAAAACAAAAAAACTTCAAACTAAAAAAATAAATTGTGCCACTTAGTCAGGCACCACGAGTTCGTTTTCGCATAGAACACCTTGGTTTAGTTATGAGAGCACCATCATCATCATCGTCATTAGCATTCTCATTCTCCTTCCCTTCGTGGATCACCGAGTCGGCAACTTGACCACCACTAGTACCTTCCCCCCCTTTTTGACCAGAATGCAAAAGGAGGGCTTTTTGTAGAACGCTTGCAATGCCATCAATCCATCAAGGTGTGTATGAGCTCCTGATATCTGCTGGTCTAACAAACCTAAATGTGCCTGCAAATCAGAAGAGGCAATAGGTACATAATATTTGATGTTAGTTATTGTGTCAGTGGCACCCGGACTGACATTCTTAGCAGTGGCAGCACACCAGCCATCCAACTCATCATCAGAAAATGCCAAAGGCATATCAATGACACGATATGGCCCTTGAAATGCTCCTCATCATAGCGTTTTAATCCATGATCTGCCAGAATAGAATAAATGAGAGAGGGAAGGGCAGACCAACTTTGGTTGCAGGTGAGGTGGCAAACTTAGTCACACGGTCGAACATAGTCTGACCCTATCTAAAACAAAGTATAAGCCGAGGTCGGGTATAAATCATTGTGTTCGTGGTTGGCACCCAAATGCACACAACTACGTTATGAAGAATAGAGTATAATGAGGTGAGATGTGAACTAAGAAACAGTTTCGGCCACTTTTGCGGTTTTCCTTCGGAGATGAACTTGGCGATCTCATCAAAGTCATCCACAGTGACTCCCTCCTCATAATCTTTAGTCTCATAAAAGGTATTGATTACTGAGGGAGTGAACACAGATTCTTTTTCTCGAACAAACACTTTACCGTAATTCACAAAAAGTTTGTTCAAGATGGAGGGAAGCATATTGGCATAGAACTCGAGTACAACCTCTTTTAAGTAGGGCATATCCGTTGTTACAGTGGAAGAAAGTCCTGTTCGACTAAAAGATTTTTCAAAATTCTCTTCTAAAATAACCTAGAATTCACTCTCCTTTCATCTATAAATGTACGATTGTGTAGAGCATTAAAGCATTCCTTTGCTTCAAATGTGTAAAAGTGAGGTGCATAGGCATCACTAACCTCGATCTCTTGGTTATCAGATTCAGCTTCCATGGCCACACCTTTCTCCTTACCAGACTCATCTACTGCATTCACCATGTTTTCTTCAGCCAATTTTTCAAGAACTTCCGAGTTTCTCTCCAAAGTCTTCATCATCCGAGTTTTCTAAAGTAGAGGAGCTTTCAAAGGAAGATGCAGCAAGAGTTGGAGAAGAAAGAGGAGAACTCGACAAGCAAGAAATATCCTCATTGTGTAATGGTGTGACAACATTTTCACCAAGATCCACCTCCTCCTTAGTTTTGGTTTCAGTCACGGGAGTATTCTTAACCTAAATAGTCCTTTCAGACGAATGGTTGGAAGTTAGAGGTGAATTTGCAGTTGGTGGACTAGAAGCTTCGGATGTGGATGGAACATAAGTTGATGCTTCTTGGTGTCCTGTTTGAGCAGAGCACTTTCTCCTAGGCGAATTTCTAAAATTCAGAAAGAAGTAAGCCAAAGGAGCATCTTCATCAGTCAATAATTCTTCACTTACAACTTCCTCCAAATCAGCATCAGGAGCAACCATATTTTGAGGAGTCAGCTTGTGCCTCTTTACACTGAACTGGGTTACATTTTCATCATCAGAGTTAGTGAAGAACGAGGTCGTAGGAACTTTCTTCTTCGTAGCAAGCAAACCCTCAGGAGGAGCATAGTCTGAATCATCACTATCCATTTCATAGATCACCCCCTCCTCTACAAAAGACATGCTTTCCAATGGAACACGTCTTTTCCCCCTTTACATACTCTTTGGGACTGCCTCCGGCAAGTATCCTGGCTCTACTCCATGCAAACATTGAGACCTTTTCAACAGTTGATTCCCCACTCTATAAAATGTTTTAGCAATAAACTTTAAATTTGGTAGATTGTCAACATCAGTTTCATTATCTTTGTTCCTGGAAAGATAACAGTCGTGGTTCTATTGAGTCTGACACCGAAACTAGATTTAGGGTAGCAGTCGAGTTGAAGTTGGGCATAGAGTCATAAGGAGCACTCGACTTCTCAACATCATCCTTCTTAGGGCAAGGTGTCGGAACAGAACCAATATCCCTTCTCAAAAGAAGAAGCAGCCATATGCTCACTAAGAACATCCAGTGGAATGTATCACATCAGGGCAGAGGGATTAACAGCAACCTCCGACATCATCACAGACTCAAGCAGTAATGGAGAAGGCTTTTTGGAGGATTTTGACATTTTCGAACTCATGATATTTGAATAGAAGCTTTGGGAATCTAAGAGGTTTTGAGTAGTTGGTTCTGGCGAACAAAGTGACCCTAACACCTGTATCTCAAAATTTTAAACACTTAAGGATGGGTAGTGCATTAGTGGGAAAAGAAACAAATAAAATAAGAGTAAAAGAAATTAACAGAGAAAGAAAATAGGGAGAACTACCCCACTCCCCCTTTTAATTAGCCCACTAACACAGTTCCTACAGACACACGAACTCAACTTAAAAACCATTAACTAGACTCTAAAAAAACTTATTAATGACTCATGTATAAAAATCTCGACTATAACCCATGAGATAGAAATACCTCAAATTATATCAAAATCTTGAGTAAGAGAAAAACAAAATATTGTTATGAGCATATTGTTCATATATTCAAACCATACAGGCAAAATTCAACAAACATACATGCCTTAGTTTAATGTCTAAAAAGGATAACTTCAATAAAATACGTAAAATTCGCAACTGCAGTAGGATGTTGGTCCTTGTGTGATGAAATCTAGACTAATATTCGATTAACAAAGTCAATGAGTTAGCAATCCTTAACTCAGTTGATGACAATGTCATCTATATTGTATTTGAGGAATTTGTGTCCAGGAGTAGAGGAACCTCCATTCAACCAGCAGTAGAAAAATAATCGCATTGATCCTTGAATTTTGCATATTATGCATAATAACTCTTCATCCATAAATAGATGGTTGGCACATCCTATAATTCACAGGCTATTAATTTTGGGCGCACCGAGAGAAACCCAGGTTTTTACAAAAGTCAATCCACAATCGTATATTTTGAAACTTTCAAATCATTTGACATCACATTTTGAAACACAATAACTTCCTACAATCGGGAACAATGTAAGTTCTCAATGTGTTATGAAAAAAAATAAAAATGCATGTTGTAAATAGTATGTTGCAGATGATGTTTCAAGAGATGCTGCAACATTTCCAGTCATACTATATTAAACAACACATAATTTGAGAGATTTTTTTAGTTTAGAAAATCCCCCATAGTCTAATGCTTTGGGGAACATGTCGACAAGTTGATTTTTGGTTTCAATATGCTCAATACTCACAATATTTATCTCGACTAAAGCTCGGATGAAATGATGTCTAATGTCTATGTGTTTTGTGAGAGAATGTTGGACTAGATTTTCAAAGATATCAATAGCACTCGAGTTGGCACAAAGAACAATCAAGACATCACTATGTAAACCATATTCCTCTATTATTTGTTTAATCCAAAGCAGCTGAGCACAAGCACTGTCGGCAGCTACATATTCTGCTTCAGCTGTTGATAAAGATAGTTTTATTTTTTGCTATACCGTGACACAAGATTATTACCTAGGAAAAATAACCCCCTGTTGTGCTTTTCCTATCATTGATATCACCTGGCCAATCTGAATCAGTATACCTAACGAGATTTGAGTTAGTATCCTTAGTACCAAATTCCTAGATTGTATGTGCCATCAACATATCTAATGATGGGATTTTGTGTCTTCAGGTGAGTGTCATTATGATTTGACTGATAAAGAGCACACAAACATAAACTATACATAATATAGGGTCAACTCGCAGTTAAATATAATAAACTTCCTATCATTCTCTTATATATTATGTGATCAATATTTTCACTAACATCATCTCTATGTAGTTTTTACTTGATCCCTTATGTGTTTTCAGGTGTTTATCATTCTCCAGATGAAAATGTTTCATAAGATTATTAGCATACTTGGCTTGAGATACGAAAGTTCAATTACTTGCAAACCTAAGAAAAATGATAACTCACCTTCTACACTCATTTAAAAGGTAGTAAACATACTCTTCACAAAATCTCTAAGTAGTTTGTCACATGTAGACCCAAACACGATATCATCAACATAAATTCGAGCTACCAGTATCTCGGTATCTCATGTTTTCTTTTCAATATGAACAAGATTTTATCAATTTCACCACGTTTAAAATTTATTTGAAGAAGTGTTGAGTAATCCTATCATATCAAGTTCTCGGGGCTTGATTAAGACCATAAAGAGCCCTTTTGTAAACAAAATGAGGTTTATGTGGATCTTGAAAACCTCTAGGCTTCTCAACATAAGGTTCCTCATTTAAAACACCATTAAAAAAGCACTTTTTATGTCTATTTGGTGAAGAGTAATACCTAGATGACAAGTAATGTACAAGTTCTAAGATTGAATACCCTCTATGCGTCACTATTAATAGATTACCCCAAGAACACACACTTATCACTTTTTGAGTCAAACTTTGATAAGTAGGACCTATCATTTAAAACATAGCACACACAACCAAACATTTGAAAGTACTTAAGGTTTGGCTTCTTTCCTACAAGAATTTCATAGGGAGTTTCACACATTCCAAACCTAACGTAGACTCAATTTGAGATGTGACAAGCAGTGTTAAGAGCTTCTGTTCAAAGTTTTTTGGAAAGATTCTTAGAGATTAACATAGTTCGTGCTATTACTTGCAAAAGACCGATTCTTACGCTCAACTATACCATTCTGTTGAGGTGTAAATAGGAGAATAAAACTCATGGAAAATACCATACTTGTCACATAAATTTTTAAATGAGGAGTTGTCAAACTGTCTTCCATGGCCAGTCCTAATTCTACCATTTGCAAACATTATTTATTACTAACACGTTTTGACAATTTTTGAAAACTTCAAAACTTTTTGATATTTCACGAAGAAACTTACTCCATGTAAACTGGGACAAATCATCAACAACGAAAAATGATTATTTCTTACTACCAATACTTTCTACCTCAATTGGACCTATGAGATCCATGTGGAGGAGTTCTAAAGATCGAGAGGTGTTGAAGTGTGGGTGCATCGGGTGTGACACTTAGGTCTCTTTTCCTTTCTTCTAAGCACCACAGACGGATGGATTGCTGATCACTAGTTTTGGAACGCCTCTTACAACATCAAACTTAACCAATTTCCCCATCATTTTGTAGTTAACATGGCCCATCTTTTGGTGCCATAGCTCAGAATTTGAAGGTTATACGCTTTTACCCAAGATCTTGTTGTTCACTTTGTAGTAGTTGTTTATTTTCTTTGTGCTAGTTAGAATGTATTGATTAGACTTATCAAGGACCTCGCACGATCTCGATTGAATATCCCACGAAGATCATAATCAAATAGCTGACTGATGTTAATAATATTAGCATCCAACCCTTCCACAAACATTATGTTCTGAAGCCTAGGCAGTCCTTAAACATTCAAGGTGTCTTTCCCAACAACCTGTCCATGTGCACCACCACCATATTGCACTTTACTACCATTGTGTTTTACAATGTCAGTTAGATATTCGATAGATCCTATCATTTGACAAGAGCAACCACTATTGAAGTGCCATGAACCTATAACACTTGACTTGAGTGAGATGTAAATCATATTACACTGAGTCTTAGCCTTTCTTACCCACGTCATTTTAGATTTATGAATGGTGTTACTCCTCGTGTTGGTGCAGGAGTTCACCGGCATTACTTTATCTTCAAAAGCAAGGGTCCTCTTTGACTTAAGGTTTTTTGTAGAAAGGTCTAATGTTTCCAGGTTCTGAGCAATGATGACACACATAGCTGCATCTTCGATGTTTGGATTTCTTGACTGAAACAGATTCTTCTGAAGACTTGTCGCCTTCTCTAACAAAAATAAGATCCTTAAAGCCTATGATATTTTTTTATAATGGATCCAACTGACAGAATATCATCAAGCTTCGTCGTTCTTGAGTTAAGTTTCTTCAGAGTTAAATGTGCAGTCAAGAGTTCTGACCTTGCTTTATCTAGCTCTTCTTCATTTTTAGTCAAAAGGGCTTCTAAACGTAAAATAACTATTATTTGTTCTTTATTCGTGCATACCAATATTTTATTTCCCATTGTAAGAATCTTTACTCTTTGAACCATTTTGGACCAGTTATCAAAAGTTACTCATACACAGCATCGAACTCTTCAGTGTCATTAGTGTCTTTAATTGTGGAAGAGTTAAGACACAAGATGTTACTAACATTGTCAGTGTCATCCCAGATAATACTGTCATTCATGGCAACAACTTTTGTATCTCCTTTTGGCTTGTATTCATCTTCTCCATCACTCAAGGTAATTAGATTATTCTTGCCCTTGATGTTGGCACCCTCATGTCTATAATGGTCAAACCTTCTACATTTGTGACACTGGACATTATCCAGATCCTTAGTGTTGTTCTGATTTTGGTCTTTAGATTTTACACTTGTGGGAGTCACATCCCTCCTTTGAAACATGTTTGCTTGAGTGGATTGACCCATCTATTGGATTGGAATGTTCTGAGGGGGGTTTGATGTATCATTTGAATGAATTCCTCGAACAATTCTTTTTCTTTAGAATATCACTAAATTTAATTGTGATGAGTGAAATTCCATCCTCATCTAACTCAGCACTCTCAGCTTCATGTGTAAGGGCTAAAATATCAAATTCTTTATATTCAAAAGTAGGAGTAGACATTAGAGAAATACTTCTACTTTTTGGTTGTTTGATCTTAAGTTCCATATCATATGTTTTTGGAGACCCAACAAGCTCTTGAAAGCTCATGGTAGAAGTGTCTTTGGTTTCTTTTATGGATGTTATCTTCATGTTGAATTTTTGGTTACGGAATGTAAGGATTTTCTTACAAGCCTTTCATTAAAGATGGATGCACCTAACGATTGATATCCAGTTACAATGTCAAGGAGTTTGGCATTCCCAAAAAATTAAATTGAGTTACAAGCATTCTCAGTTTCATTCATTGAACTCCTTTGGAACCTTCACAAAAAATTTGAAATGCGTCCCATGCTTCTTTTGCAGTCTAGAGGTTTGAGATGATTTTGAACAAAGAGACGTCTACAAAGCAGTAAATATCATTTAACACTTTGGTGTTTTCATTGGAGAATGATGTCATTTTTTAGAATGATGTCTCTGTCCGGATCTTCTAGCCCGGGAACCTCTGAGCTAACCAAGATTGCACGCCACGATCTTTTATCCATAGTTTTGATGTATGCATGCATTCTTACTTTTAATATCACATAGTTGGTCTCATCTATCACTGGTGGTCGGATTGCAGCATTCATAACCGAATCCCTAGTTTCCCTTCAAAACCAAAAAATAAAGAATCAACACTTACTATAGTCAAGTGATGGCTCATGATACCAATTTAAAGTTTTAAAGTCAAAAATACTAGCATAAAGATAAATTAAAGGAAAAAGAGTTCCCTCCTAATCTATCGTGATTTTATTCCTTTGCCTACTAAAACATAATTTTTTTAAAAATGCCTCCCGATATAGATTTTGACAAATTGACTCTTACTATCAGTTTTCCAGCAATAAAAGTGGTCGAAAAAGTTTATTTTGGGGTTTTGGAAAGGTTATCAAAATTTATTTGAGATGAATTTTGCATGGTGACTTAAAAGAAATGAGAGGAATCCAAAAAAAAATAACAAAAATTAGAACGAAGCATCGAAATTTGGTAATAAATATAGAATTTTGTAACTAGTGTTAGGGTTTTGGAGGGGTTATTTGCGTTGGATGGAGCCAAAACTTTGCGTGGAAGCTCTAAAAAATGATAGGAACCAACAAAACTAACGGAAGCCAAAATAGAGCATCAGGAGTAGGTTCACCAGAGCAATCATTCAGTTTTGTGATTCTAAAAAAAACTAAAAGATTTCTAAGGTGAACCTACTTATGGTGCTCAAATATGGATGTCTTTGGTTTTTTGGTATTTTTTTATCATTTTTTAGAACCACCATGCAAAATATCAGCCCCATCCAACGCCAATAACTCCTCCAAAACTCTAACCCTAATTACAAATTGTACATTTATTCACAAACTTTCAGTACTCCATTCAGGCTTTTCTTGGCTCCGTTGGATTGGTCTCATTTTTTAAGTCAGCACTCAAAATTTCAGGTTAAACCGACGTCGATAACCCCTCCAAAACTAATATAAAGATTTATGCATTTTTCTCTAAATTAAATCTAAATACTAGTTATGATGCTAGAACACTAAAACATTTATGCATTTTAAGAATAGATAATAAAAACACTGTTGGGTTGTGGAGCCTGGAGTACTGTACATCCAAGCCCGAATTCTTTGAGGGTATTTTAGGGAGTTCGCCTAAAATTATAACTAGGGGTTTGTTGTTATAAATAGCCTGATTGTGTAATTGTAACTCTATCTCAAAAATTATTATAGTACAAACTCCTGGCTTGGCAACGTCCACAGACGTAGTCAGAATCTCTCTCCGACGAACTGGGTAAATAATTTCTTGTGTCGTTTTATTGCTTCTCTTTTCATCATATTACTTCTAATCCTAACAAACACTTGTATATAACTTTTGCCTATGAGGTCGTGACCTTAGGTCAGAATAGATATTACTAGAATAATGATGAAATCGTTTTACAAAGAATAGTAAACAAAAGCATTTAGTAATATATAAAAAAACTCCTTAATGAGAAAATTATTTTAATCACCGTTTGAGTCATTCGTAAAACCTTCAAACTTGATCGAACAAAATTGAAGAACACTCGTCTAAAAAATGACAGATTCTTCCTTCAAGCAATCTTTCCATTTTTCTCACACTCTCACACTTCTCTATCTACTTCGCTTGATCGGTCTTATGATATATAGACAAATGTGTATTACTGCAGCTTCCTCCTCCGCGGCATCCGCCTCTTCATCGCCGTCGTCTTTCGAATATCCTCCATATATTCTCGGCTGGACATATATCTGCTCTATTCTTAACGATAGAACCATAGAAAATTTGAGGTATAAATACTGAGTGCCGGAGGAATTCTCGTTTGTCAATCCTCGTGGCGGTGTGATGTCGTATCCAGCGCCGGCCAACCACCTTACTTTCTTCATCGATCAATTTCAGGCGGGGTTACATCTTTCGGTAAACCCCCTGATATTAGAGATATCCCAGTTGTATAAAATCCCGGTGCACCAGTTTGTCCCCAACTCCTTTAGGATCATCATAAGCTATAACCTGGTCATGCGATACGCTGGTCTCGATCCTACAACTCAAACCTTTTACCAGCTCTTCCAGGCCAAGAGCTCCTCTTCTGGCTACTTCTACTTTTGCGCTAGAGCTGGTGTCCGCTTCCTTACCGGCATCCCTTCCTCCAACAAAGATTGGAGGAAGAAATTCTTCTTTGTGCACTGCTCAGGGGATTGGGGCTTCCCCGCCGATCCATTGAGCAGTTGCCTTCTCAGACACATCTATCCGTAGGGGACAGATCTCCTCGGATACAAAGAATGATTTTGACCTTGAATGAAAATGTTCTCCATATCTCTCAACTTATTCTCTCTTCTGTTCTAGATTTTTTCAACGACCGGTAGGAGAGTCCTTTAACCCCCGAGATCGGTAAAGAAAAATTTACTGCTCTGACCTCTTCTGGCTTCTTAGTTGATTTGCGTCTAATGGCGATTTGATTAATTTATCTCTCTTTCTTTTCTTTTTTTTTTTTAGCAAATATGATGCAAAGGATAATGGTTGCTCGTCACAAATCAATCTAAACCAACTAGAAACTGCTAACAAATCAATCTAAACCAACTAGAAACTGCTAACAAATCAATCTAAACCAACTAGAAACTGCTAACAAATCAATCTAAACCAACTAGAAACTGCTAA
>BMAC01000746.1:356361-377953 GCA_014905375.1 Phtheirospermum japonicum
TATATATATATATACGGAAATGACTACAATACCGTGAAGGTACCATACCTCCTAGCCCCCTGCATTTACATCCCTTAGCTCGTGGGAACTATCCCGTAGATGAGAACTGAGAACCAATCCCGATCATTAAATTTTTTGATTAAACAATTGCATTATATAAGGTAGGTTCATTTAATAATTGAACATGCATGCTTATTTTGTGTGATTTGGAGGGCATCCTTGACATTTCATATATCCACCAAAATCAGCGGAAATCCTCCTCCCCTCGTCCCTATCTTCGGGAAAACTTCTCTAAATACCACCATCACCGAATCTCAAAAAATCCGCCATGGCATACCAACATCAAGCTTCGGATCAAGCTGCCGTCAACAAAAATACCTCAAACCGCCATCTCTACAATCCCTACCAAGACRTAAACATTACAACACGAACCGTATACGATTTGCCGACCTTACCAGAGTACCTCTTCGCGGAGGAATCCCGCGCGCAGCGCCGATCATGGAAAGAGAATCTCACCTACTACACCGGAGCGCTCTACAAGGCGGCGGGGGGGTTAAGATCGGCAGCCATGCTAAAGGTTAGAATGCTAATTTTATATTGTGGATATGCTAGTTTTATATGGTTTTTTATACGAATTATGGTTTTTTCTATTAGGGTTTTTGAATGTTATTTTTTTCGGAAATTGGGAATGGTTTTTTTATTATGCTTAATATATATAGATATTAGATGAAATTGTTTTATTACGAATTTGAGTTATATAATAATAATATAGGCTTCTGAGTATATATAAATGCTGGAAAAAAGTTTCAAGAGTATGCTAATTTTTTAAATGAATGATGCTAAATATAGTTTGAGAATAGAAAAATTACCCAAATGTTCCATGATATTTATTAATTGAAATTAATATATGTTTCTGAAAATATACATATSCTGGAAAAAGGTTTCTAGTTTGCTATTTTTTAAATAAATGATGCTAAAAATAGTCAAGTGTCGAAGCTGCTATCGGGCTYTGTGCGGGCTGAATTCGGGCCACAAGGGTTGCCGTAAGAGAAATAACGATAAGGCGCCCTTGTCAAAATAAAAAGATTATATGAGATGGTATACATTAGATTGTGATTTTTAAAATTTTAGTATTCATGAATCATGGATGGTTCTCTAATCTCTCTTAGTACTARACTTCTCGAACTGCTATTACACTATATATATCGTGCTAAATTAATAGCTTCGAAGTGCTAAACATGTAATAATTGTGTTAGTGTTATTTACATAGATTCTAGTGTTATCCAAGTGCCTCTATGAGTGCGTTTATAATCTATATTTAATCATAATTACGGAAATATGATTTCAGTGCTAGTTTGAATTATAGTATTCACCTTGTGATCTTTCTATTGTTGCCGCTGTTGTCACAAATGAAGTGCTAAGGAGAAATATCTCATAGTGCTTTCAAAATCATATGTTTTGTTCGTTGTTGCTGTCATGATTTGATGCTGTATAATCCATGTCAGTGCTAGTAGAAAATTCAATGTATGTCCTAAATAATGGTATCATGTAAATTTTAGTTCTACGGTTCTGTAAAGGATGTAGTGCTAATTTTTCATGATTGTAGTGRTGTTAAATTACTAATAAGCATGCTAAAAATATAATAAGTATTAGTGTACGGCTTCGACACTTGACAGCAGGGGTGCTAYTTTACTAGTCTAGTGATGCTAATAAAGTTCGTTTAATATTTACTCAAAACCATTACAATGTCTAAGAAACTTTTTACTGCGATTGCATCTTAGGTTTTGTTGAGAAAAGGCAAAAAAAAATAAATAAAGGAAAAAAGGGTGGATTGATATTTTTTGTATATGGACGTTGCTAATGTTATTGTCTTGAAAGCTAAAAAAGGTTGTTGTTTTTTTTTTGCTAAAAATATATGGATGTTCTGTCAAATGGTTGTTTGACGAAATATTGTTATATAATAATCATTGATATTCCTTCATAAAAGAATATTTTTGGTTGGATGTTTCTGACAATATGGTAATGCTGGAACTAATTTGGCAGTTTGCTATTTTTTATAGGAACATTGCTAATTATGGATGGAGAATGGCAAAATTACTTGAATGTATGCTAATTGATTTTAATTTATGTGTTATATCAGCATGCTTAGACATATCTGAAGCATGCTTAAAATTTTTTGCTAATTATGTGTTGCATTTGCCCAGTTTAGTAATCTGCGGGCCAGATAGATGGCTAAAGCTCTGTTGATGATGCTTAGAGATGGACACGATGATGGCGAATTCCGTCGTCCTCCCAGAAGTATTTTGTTCGAAGAGGTTATGAGAAGGATCAAAATAAGCAGCATGCTAATACAATATAAGCGTCACGCTCAACATGACCAAGGCGCTGGCCCAGCCGGCGGCCTGCCACGTGTCCGCTCTTGCTGCTACCAATTGTGTTGTGAGCACTGGCATTGGTGCTGCTCCAGCTCTTTCTCCACTGGCAAATTAGGTTGAATTTTGATGTAATTTAAAATTAACATCTCTATCAATCATTCTCARCATAGAGAATGTGCCTACYTACTGGATAACAATCTTGTTGGACTTTTATATATTAAGTTTCGATATTGTACACCAACACAGCCCACATTAATGAAAGAGTACTTTTAGTTGAAAGGGCCATAATTACAATTATACCCAAATATAAACAGAACACATTTTGCAGCGATCACAATTATCACAGCCATAAACCCAACTCAGCCTTCCATGGCGGATAAACCCCACAACYYCGCCAACATCTCAGTCTCCCCGTCTTCGGCGAGGAAAACKAACATTATCAACCTGGGATCGATCAAGGCCGAGCGATACGAGTCGCTAATGGTGTACCCTCCCGTCGCCGCGCGCCATGCAAAACAGCCACCAGCATCCGTCGCCGTTCTCCTCTGACGCTGCGGCGGCACCGATCGCTGCTGAATTTGGCGTCTCTTTTGATCCACTACCCCGAAACCACGAATTCCCCTCCACCCAGGTAGATGTGCTACGCCGAATGTATGTTTGTATGAGCTGACGTGGTCAGATTTGTTTCCCTGATCGATTTTTGATTTTTTTTTTGATGTTTTAAAATTTGTCCTTTTTCGTTGTTAAATTCCACGAGTTTGGCTTTGGGAGCCATGGTTATATTTCGTAGTGTGTGATTTTGCGTGTATGGATTTGTTTTTGTCTATTGTCAATTGCTCATTGTAGATCCCTTTATCAATGACTGTATAAATTGAAGGTTCTATCTGTGTAATTTTTGGTTTGAATCTCAATACAGACATCTAATTGTATGTGTTTTTTATTTTTATTTTTGTAAAAGGATTATTTCAGTTTATACCTGTCTATGTTCAGTATTGTGGAGCTTTTTAATTTTACTAAAGCCTGGGAATGTATGGATTGATGTTTTAGTTAGGTATATCAGAACTCGAATTCCAGTTTCTGAAATTTGGGCTAATGTTATGTAGCTTGAAGGAATTTATGAACTAATGCTTTAGCTAGATGTATAAGAAATTGAATTTTCGTTTTTGAAGTTCAGAGTGAAKAARGTAATGTGAACTATATTAAAATTTCCAACAAAGGTCACCTTTTGATTCATTTTTTATTTTTCTTTTATACTATTTTTTTTCTGAAGTCTTCTCACTTTGCCCACTTATTATTCTTGTCTAATTGTTGTTTTTATCGTTCATTTCTTTATCAAATGAATCTAATATTTTCACATGTAAGTAGATTGTGTAAGTATCAAAKTATTAAACAAATGGTATGCATAAAGTGATTTTTTAAATAAAGAAATCAAATTAACATATTTATATTGAGATTGAGCCGATTCCGACTCTCACATTAATTAATTTCAATTTTCTTAATTTGCAGAATTTCTTAAATTTTATGGGACGGGCATAAAGAAAAATGGTTAAAGAGAAAATCGAGAAACCCCTAAAATCAGTTAGTTATTATAAGTCTTCAGTTTTTCTAATTGTTTTTTAGAGTGATGGTTTTTCCGCATGTATGTATGATTAATTACACTTTATTTTTGGAAAAAATGGCTGAAAGATTAATTGCATAGATRTTTTGGAAAAATCGGCTGGGAAGAGTTTTAATTTTGGAATATTGAGAGCAATTACATATAAGGCCTTTTGATTAATATAAATATGTTAATTATATAATTAATGGGGATGATCTTGGCCATGAAAAAAAATCAATCTTGTGGATCATGTGGGTTCCTAGTTCCCACACAGGGGTTTGGTTCCCACATGATCTCAATCCTATATATATATATATAAATTTAACTTCAAAATTTTTAAATATTCTAATTAAAATCTCTTATTTTAACTACAATATTTTAAATAGTTCAAGTTTATTTTTTTATTTATTTTGAATTAATTTAAAGTATTATTAATATTTTATCACTTAACCTCGCGTAATTTTTTAAATAAAATTAAAAATAAACATAGGGAAAAATCAAAATATTTGAATTAAAAAAACAAACCAAACCGGTTCAAACCGTCCAAACCGGCCAACCGAACCGTGGCCGAAATGTGAACCGGCGGTTCACAAACCGCCACCAACCGGCCAGTTTCACGGTTTGGTTGCGGTTTGAGGTTTTTGGCCAAACCAAACAAGCGGTTCGAACCGTTTGAACACGTCTAGAATAAACCAAGAGAAGGACAAACCTTTAATACTTCAAGACATGCAAAGCTACAGGAATTATTAAGTCTTTGTTTGATTAACATTTGAGGAAAGTTCTACTCCTTCAAAAACTCCCTCTAATCACTTAACAAATATTTCTTTCACATTTTCTGATACATTTTTCTTCTAATACACTCACATTTCCCACAAATATTTTCTCTAAAACACCCTCAATCACCAATCAAACATAACCCTAACTTACTGACTACTGAACATCATAAGTGATACGGCATCAAATATTCACGTTGGCAAGCATGTAACTAATGTATGGATTTAGTAAGCGACCTCTTCTTCTAGGAGGTGCAATCCTTTTGGGAGGTGGGCAAGCTGTTTTGGGAGCGAACGAACTCTCGTGTAGGAGTGACGAGCTCTTATGAGGGGGCGATCTCTTATGGGATAAATGACATTGAGACATCTTGGTATTGAGTAGTAGCTCGATGCTGCGAGCTGGTCCTCCTGATTTAATATGGTTTTGGGCCCTGTTGGGCTAATATGGATCTTATGGGGTCCCAGCGGACTAAGATTATGGCCCATGGCTACTACGGTAAGTTAATCGAGAGTTCTTATATCTATGGAAACTTCGCATATATGGAGAATCCTAATTATAAGTCGGTCGCTATATATGGTATTATAGTTCAATAGGATATGAAATATCTAAATTGGGAACATGTCTCTCATCTCTATAAAGAGGACTTAGGCCTCATTCTTTTCTCTCTAAGTTGATTTCACATCCTACGTTTAGCTCTCGCATCTTTCTCAAACACTTTCTGACTTAAGTATCGGAGAGCCTACGCCGGGGCTGTCCACCGCCTGGCTTAGGTTTTGTTTTGTAGAAAGGATCAAGTAGGTTTCCAGGAGCTTTTTGGGGATCTACTAGGTCTCTGAATGCATATTCAAGGTTAGTACTTTCTATTCTTGAGGCACTAATCTTTTTGGTCGCATCAAGTGGTGCCGTCTCTGGAAAGAAGGACATCGAGTCCTTTAGAAAAAGACGTGAGATCTTTTACAATCAAACCATGAAAGGAAGAGGTATCACACCTAGAGACTTGAATTTTAGTGTAGAGGCAAACAAAACAAAGGAGGAAAATAAGGCGAAACATATAGGAGAAGAACTAACATCACCACCAGGGGAAAAGACAAATCAAACGACCACAACCACACCGCCGCCCTCACCATGAAAGCAGAACTCAAAAAAGACGGAAGGGAAAAATAAGAAAAAGAGTCCATAAATAATCAAGCAAAAGGCCATACACATAGGGACAAAAGAGTGGCAGAAATTACCCAAAGGAAAAACTTGTCACGTTGATAAGGGATTCCTCGAACAATTGATGGGATGGGTACCCCTGGAAAAATCAAGGAAGTTAGACGAGATCTTGGCAAGTGAAGAGAACAAGGAGAAGGATGAGGATAATAAGAAGGATGACGAATACAGTCTAGAGCCACTAATTGCTGCCCAGAAAAAGAGCAGAGAAAGGGAGCCATGGAGGCCAAGCCCTGAGCTACTTAAAAGCTCGGGAGGGTGGAGATATCCAATCGAATACATATACTCATCTGAAGAAGACAAAATGGATGAACGGATGCTCATGAATGGCGGATCACGTGGAAGATTTCAAAAGTCGAGAGGAGGAAGAAGTTGATTATGTCGATTGGTGATATATGCATGGCGAGTCGTGCCAAAGATCCCATAAACGATTGATCCAAAGAGATGAGGAGAAAGACAATGATAGTGATTGGCGACTCATGGGTAAAAGGTCACAAAAGAGGACCTATAAACGCCAAGCTTAGCAAAACGAGGGGTAAGACGAAGATGAAGCGGGACCAGGTACTCGCGCATTTAGAGACATACAAGAGGCATTGCGAGCTTTACAAAGACAGGTCCCGGGGACAGGACCTGAGGAATCTAGGGGACATGATTAACGGGGAATTGTCTTGATTTTAGTAGGTATTTTAGTTTATTTTTCTTATTATTTTTGGTATAAGTTGGGTAGTTTGAGTTTAAACTCGTATATTTGTATTTCTAGCTTATTTTACCGCCTTTTGATCTAGATTGATGCAATTAGGTAATATTTTGTTATTTTTTCACCTTATAGACCGGAAGAGTTCAGCACGTTAGAGATGAATTATGATGATCGAGAGTCAAAGATTGAGCTTTACGACGAAGAAGTAGCAAGAACTTGAAGCTAACGATTATCTACAATGGTTATTCCATCTGTAACCGTTATAGTATCATTGAAGATCAGAGGCGCTGAATTGAAGAACTAGCGTTAGCTACTACCGCTATCTATAACAGTTACTTACCGCTGGCCCGAACCGTTGTCGAAGTGCAGAAGTAAAAAAATAAAGAACTTGCGATAGCTATCTATAACAGTTATCCTACCGCTACCTTAATGTTAACGCTACCGATAAGTGCCTAGAATCGACATAAAAACTTTCCTTTTCAAGTTTTTCGAAAATCTATAAATACTACCCCATAAATCTAGTTTTTTAAGTTACCTAAGTTGTAGTTAGACACTTTAAACTTATTCCTAGGATTTCTAAGGCCTCTTAGGGGCTGACAACCTCAACGAGTGCCAAGTTGTTCGTAGTTTCTCTTTAAAATTTCTTAGATCTAGTTTTCTAGCTTTAGATTAAATTTAGATTCAAGATTTCTACAACCAAGATGCTGTAATTTCATCGTTTTAATTAGTAAGTTTTCTTTTCGTTTAATTAATTCTCATGCTTTTAAATTCATGCTTGTTAGTTTAATTAATTGATCTTCAAAATAACCCCCCCCATGTGTTATGAATTGTATGATCTTGGTGATTTTGGATTCATGATTTTGTTGAGATTATTATGATGATATTGATGAAATTAATTGGCTAGATCTAATGGGTCTAGAGCCTAGAATCATCGTGAACCATCGAATTGGTTTTTTCCAAGAGGTCGTGGAAACGATTCGAAGCTCTAGAACCCTTGTTTTCTTAAACTTTTCTTAAAACCCTTAATTTTTTTTGTTCTTCGTTTAAATTAAATTCTTGATTTTATGTGTTTAGATTAGGTTTTTATTTTTATTTCTTATTCGTGAAAAATAAACACAAAAGGAACTTTCGAATCTAGTTTTCCTTGAGAGACGACTTGAGTCAGCTTATCAACCTACACGCGATCTCGTACTCTTGCGAACGAGCTTTTAAAATTTTGAAAAATATTTATAAAGTAGGTACACAAAAGCTCGAATCAAAATTTTGGCGCCGTTGCCGGAGAAAACTAAAGTTTGTGAATTTTGTGTTTGCTCTTCGTTATCCTTATTTGTGTTTTTATTTTCATTTTGTTTATCTTTAATATTTATTTGTGATTTTTCGTTTTATTTGTTTTTATTATTTACCACCATTGCGTTTATTTCTTTAAAAAAAATTGAAAATTAAAAAAAAATAAAAAAATTAAAAAATGTCTTACCCGTAAGAGATACCACCATACGATTGGCGTCGTGAACTTCGACCGACCATTCCGTTGAGCTCCGCGATGAAGAATTTCTTTCCTGACAAGTACGACCAATTGAATCTCCCGATTTTTTATGGACGTCCAAACGAAGATGCGCTAAAATTCATTCGAAAGTACGAGTTCATCACCGATAGTTCTCCACTTCACGGGCTTACAAGGGATCAAGTAAAAATGTGACTCTTCACTTTTTCATTGAAGGAAGAAGCAATGAAATGGTTTGTAAGGCTAGAACCTGATTCTTTACGAATGTGGTATGAAGTAGGCGATAAATTCTTGAGAAAGTTCTACGTACCTAATGTAATATCTGATCATTGTGGATGCCGAGGACATATGACGCATGAATGTTTATTAACATTTGATGATGAGCCACAGGAGGAAGTTGTCTCCGTCAAAGACTATACGAGCCACGATTCTTATGTCTCTCCCGACTCGATTCCCTACTACCCGAGCCATGAAGAATATAAACCAGACGATCAATTTTTGGCGTGGCAGCAAGATCAAGAAGCTGAGACCATTCATCAACGGAATGAAATTGCAGAACTAACTGAGCAGGTAACTAGCATGATAGAGCAGGTCCATGACCTTTCTAAAACTATGAAGAATTTGGAGACGATTTTGGGTCAAATGGCGGCTTCTGTGGCAATAATGTCGAGCGAGGGACACACATTTCCAAGACACCCATAGCTACCGATTCTCGATGAGGTGGATCCCACCATAGATACTGAGGATTTAAACCTTAATGATCATTTGAAAGATATTTGTAAGGAAGAGGTTGTTGAAGAATTGGTTGAGATCGTTCCACCTGTGCTAATTGATAAAGTTTTAGACGAGATTGAGGAGGTGTTTCCACTGGAGAACCCACATGACGTTGGAGATTCAAGTCTACTCGAGCTCAATGAGAATGAAGGTGATGTGATGCCCAATGTAGAAAAGGTGGTGAACAAATTTTTAGAGAAGGATGCGATTATTGAGCCACATACTGTGCCACCTGATGCATTGATCAACATTAAGACGGAGATGGCGGTAGAGGTAATCGAGGAAAATTTCCCTCCCCTATGCCCGATTATAGATTTAAATATTTTTCAAAATATTGAAGGGGATGTTAAAGAATTGAAGGAGTTCAGATTGTTTGAGGGATTTGCCGTTTGCTCGATGAATTTCCTAATTCTTCCAAAAGTAGAGGATCACCCTGTGCCGCAATTTACTTTTAATATGTCCGTGGTGATAAATTTCGCTCTTTGACCTCCAAAGCGAATTGGAGTTCTGTTTCTACGACTTACTGTCCGTGACCGCTTTGAGAATTTTAAATGCCCATGCTTACTGATAGAGAACACTAAGGCATGGCACGATCGTCACTTATTTCTGGATCCGGGATAACATTGTTCGTAGAGTCGTCGAGCTTTCGACGTTAAACAAGTGCTTCTTGGGAGGCAACCCAAGTGCTTGATTTCTTTTCAATTTTTATTTATTTTCTTTTATTTATTAGTTGTGTCTATGCTTTGGTGCGTTTATGCGGTGTTGATGTGCAGAATTTTTGAGGCAATCACCGAAACTGGGAACCTAGCGGTTACCTAGCGGTAGCTCCTTACCGTTAGTAGTTACCCTTAGCAGTCCAGGCAGATTACAATGAGATCAACCACTTAACAGGATGCTAGGGAAGTGACGGTTAAAGGATAGCGTAGCCTAGCAGTAGCACTAACCGCTACTTCTACTTACCGCTAACACTGCACTGAGCATTAACGATAGAAACTAGCGATAACCCTTACCGCTAAAGGTACCGCTAGTGTGGCAGATTTGCGCGTAATCGAGGAAAATGAAGCTGACATTTTCGGACAATGAAACATAATTCAATGGGCGCATAATCCAGGATTGTGCAAAACAATGGGGATGAAACAACGCTTTCCTTATGTGGCGCATCCCCAAGCTAACGCACAAGTTGAAGTCACTAATCATACTATTGTGCAGGTAATCAAGTTGCGATTAGAATAAGCCGGAGGACTTTAGCTCGAGGAACTTTCTTCTGTTTTGTGGTCTTATTGTACAACTCCATGGACCACTTTAGACGAATCACCTTTTAGCCTGGTCTACGGTATGGAAGCTTTCATTACAGTAGAGATAGTTCGAGGATCACATCGGCTAGAAACATTCGACGAGGAACAAAATAAATGACTAGCTAAAGGAGCTCTCAAAAATATCAATGAAATACGGGACAAGGCTGCAACACGTGTGATATAAACAGAGAATTCAGGCGACCTTTAACAAATGGATAAAACGAAGGTACTTCCAGGTCGGCGATCTTGTCTGGAAGCGGGATGATGTAATTTACATTACCAAAAAGCTAGATCCAAATTGGATAGGACCATTCAAGGTCATCAAAGTATTACCAGGAGGAGCATACGTGCTCACTGACATAAAGGGGAAAGCTTTACCAAGAAGCTGGAACATCTACCACTTGAAGAAGTATTACGCCTAACTCTCTGGATGATGGGCTCGTACTTTTCTATCATGGGCTGACGATTCTATAGGACGATGAACTCGTACTTTTTCCACACTTTCACAAACCATGGGCGGATGCTTACTTAGACCAGTGATGAATAAAGGGTTATCATTATGGCACTCTATGAATTTTTTGGTGGTTTATGGATATGCTTAAGCCTCGACACTTTTATTAGGTCGGCAATGGATTTTTTAAATATGGCAATGGATGGTTTTGTGGGAGAACAAGTTTGATTTACATGTTTTTCCATGTCTTTTAATATGTTTGACTTACATATTCTAAGACATTTGGAAGGAGAACATGTTTGATTTACATGTTTTATTTCAGTTTTTACACATGTTTGAGTTGTATATTGTTTATTTGTTTGATTTACATGTTTTTGCATATCCTTGAGTATGTTTGACATACATATTTTGGGATGTTTTGAGGGGAGGCATGTTTGATTTACATGTTTTCTTTTAGTTTTTAAGTATGTTTGATTTACATGCTCTTTGTAAGCTCTATGCATCCAATTCCAACTAACCGATTTTTATAACTTATGCGGAAAGTAGGTTTATTCGATATTATGGAAAGGCTATGGGTATACATTGTTTTTCATATAATGGTTATTAGTTTTTGCACATTACATGTATTTGGGGGGACTTAATGTCTTTAAGGTGACATGGTTGTATTACTAGGTTGCATTGACCTGGGGGACTAAATAGGGTCTCAATTACCTTTGGTTTATTTCTATTATGTTGTGGAAACTTGATTGTTTGTTGATACACATTGCTTACGGTCAAGTACAGTTATACTCATAGTTTCGAGATATTTTCTGTAGTCATCTTATGGCAAGTTTTATGGTATTATGAAATAGGTTGCGCACAACAAAATTTATAAAACGAGAGAGCTTTTTGAAAAGATAAGACATAAAATATAATAAATCAGTTCACACATGGCAGTTCAAAACTTGAAGGGTCGAAATATTTATTACAAGGAAAGCTCAGCGATTATGAGGGGGTGCAGTCAGAAACTAGTTCATCTAAAGGGGCATCGAGCTCGTGGGTAAGCCCGATTTTAAGAATTGCTTCACCCATGCACCACTAGTCCTCATGAAGGGACTAATATTCATTACCACGCCATAAGGTGAAGGCAGGGAGATCTTCTTTCAACTTCACTTCGTTCAATTGAAAGTTGATTTTTGTTGTTGCGAGCTGAGCCGTGACCCGCTCAACAGTGATGTTGAACAACTACTTTGCTCCTCTCCCTAACTTCCTCAAGAAAGTCGTTGTATGCTGGTATGTCCCCATTAGTTGGATTTTGTATGCTTCTAGAAATTGTTTACCCACTTCGCTTCACAAGAATGTATGACGACCCTCCGCTATCCCTTCAGCTCTCCCCTCATCTTTTCCTTCAGCTTTACCCTCATAGACCCCTTGCTAACGAGCTATATGAGTTACCTCCTGCATTTTTTTATCTTTGGTTTGCAGGCATCCTTCAAACTCCATCAGCTACCCTCCCAGTCTAGTAGGTTCGACTCTTAATGTTTCCAGCTGACTGTTGGCAACATTAAGCTCCTCTCCCCGGGCTGCCGATTGGCGACGAGCTTCATCTAGCTCTCCTTGTGTCAAAGATAGCTGTTGTGTTTGTCTTTCGATCTGAGCTGTCAGTTCGTCACATTTTTTTCTTAGCTCATCCTCAGGGGTCGCCGTCAGTAAGTGGCTTGATAGAGAAGTCGTCCAAAGGTGTAGATACATTAAGAAAATCCAAATGCATACGGTGTAATTTAGAATATGGGAAATAAGGTATCTCATATATGATAAGGATTTGGATATATAATTAACCTGGGTCCACATTTGCTTTTGAGGAGTGATTGGACCTGGTCGGCATCGTGGCATTGGTCAAGGCCCTTATCTAAATCCGGGGGACTTGAAGTAGACGCCTTTTGAGTACGGCGGCGTTTGGGAGCTGGAGGAGTGCGCTGCGCAGGTGTTTGCTCACGGACTGATCGCTTCTTTTTTCCCTTATCCAGCACATCTCTTAGTGGCATCCGATCTTCTGAGTCAGCGGGCTCCTCTTGTTCTTCGCAGAAAAGGCGAGCTCTACCTCTGTGTCGACATCAATGACTGGAGCTGAGACAGCCGACGTCACCGCTGGGCTGGGGTCAAGTTGGACTGTGGCTCCTCCCTCTGAGCTCGAAGACTTACGGTCAAAAATGATTTTTTCTGTAGTAAAGGGAAATAAGTTATTAGTTTTATTGGTAAAAGGGTTATAATTAAAAGGATTTATGATATATCGGAACCTATCGAATTCAGATCTTGTTAATACTAGAGGTCGTTGGCTAAGACTTACAAAAGAATACACTCTCTCCGACCTTGAGAGCCTCATTACGTCAAAAGGACGTTTGCCCCATTTATTGAGAAAATCGGAGTATTGTTGGAAAAGAGCGGGTTATTTTTTGTTTGAGGGTGCCACCTCTTGTTCAGGGGTTACCTCTTGTCACTCGGTAAGAAATGGCCAAGGCTCGGTAGAATGAATGAAGAAAAACCTAGCTCGCCATTCGTGGATTTTGGATGAGGGGTTCACTAAGAAGCGCGTCTTTTGACACAAAGAAAGGTAGAAAGAACCTTTCTAATTTTTTATTTGAAAGCAGAAATGGAAGAAATTTACATCGGGATCTACGTTATAATAGTTACACAAGATTATATACACGGTTATAAACCTAATAGAGTTGGGGATCATTTGCAAAAGCACGACCCTATACTTTTAGGATATAGCAATCAAAAAGGGGTGTAAGGGAAACCTGATGCCCACCCTTATATGTTCATCAAACAGGGTGACATGGTTCGGTGGTGAGTGATCAGGATCAATCTTGTCGGCCTCATGAAAGACAGGTTTGATAGTTTCAGGAAGGTTGAGGAACTTTATGAATTCCTCAAGATTACTCCATTCGGGGAGTACCCAAGGGTTTTCTATAGTTACTTGTGTAGCTCATGGGAGAAAAGGCAGGTCGGCATGAGCCGATGGTGGTACTACGGTTACATGGTTATTAAAGAAAAAATTGGGTTGAGAAGTTGAAGGCGTTTTTGGTTGTGCTATGGGGATGCCTTCTAGGATGTTGTTAGTCAAGGCTCTGTTTTGAGCCTCAAGTTCTAACCAAGAAATTTCTCCCTCCGGTTCATCAGTCAGACCGGGTCAGGATGCAGTTGGATTTCATTTTATACTCCGACGTTTGAGAGGAATCTCTGCAGACTCCGTATCAGATGGTATGTCATGTAGGGGTAAGTTAGGGTTTTGAGAATAGGAGGCGAATGAAGCTAAATTTGCCTAAGATTATAACAGTTAAATAATGGGGAGGGAAGAAATGAAAAACGTTATACTCACCAAACAACAATTCACAGAAAAAATCACTACTGCCGAACAGACTTTTTAAGGCGTTTTTTTTTTTTGCTTTTAACGGCGGTTTTTAAACCGCCGTTATATCGACCGCCGTAAATTTTTACGACGGTTTTTTAAAACCGTCGTAAAAAAGTCGAGATTAACGGCGGTTCTGGAAAACATTTAACGGCAGTTTTGGAACCGCCGTAGAATTCAGCGTTTTTACGCCGGTTTTGGAACCGCCGTAGAATGCCAGCGTTTTTCCGGCGGTTGTTGAAAAATACCTTCTAGAAAGTCAATTTTCCAGAATAGATAATTCACGTTGGTTCTGGAAAATACCTTCTAGAAAGTAGTAAAAAAAATTAAAATAAGAAAGAAATTAAAATACAAATTAAATACAAATACAATTATAAAAAACTAATACTCTCAGTAAAAATAAACCAGATTTTCTATTGAAAATATGATAGACATGAACCACATAATCCCTTATGTACCATCTAAAACATAATTACAATGCCAAATCAACTAATGATGTCCTAAACGCAATGCTTTAGAGGATGATAGTAAAGCATTTACCGTACACATAACAAAAAAAAAAATTCTTCATGTTAACATTGACCTTCGACATTTTGGTCTTTCCAAGCTCCTGCTCAAAATCCATCTCATGGCCCGAATCAAATGCACGGTAGGATCTTGCGGTGGGCCCGAGGCTCGAAACTTACTGCAGAAGCTCAAATGTCGGGCCATGGCTTCGTCAGGGCTTATAAGCTTTTGGCAACGCAAGATTTCATCTTTCACGTCCTCAGCACAAAGTCGGTCGGATATTCTGTTGCGGTCAATGGGTCGTTATCTCCTCTTTCTTCATCTGCTTCTGGGCGCCAATTTAGAGGCACACCGCCCGGGTTAGTAAATACAACTGAAAAACAACTCCATAATAGCATCACCAGCTGCAAAGAATTTTCTTTAAAATCATTATTCGATGTATAATGTGCTCAACGGAACTTGAAATTAAACAAGAACAGCTAACCACAATGATAAAATACTGTATGTTGTGGTGAAAAATATTATACACCATCCAAAACCACAACCATATGAGCAAGATCAAGGTTGTTAAAATTGCGATCCGGATCGTAAAGTCTTACAATTCTAAAATTAAAAAAATATACTTAAAACATATTTTACATTACAATTTTACAATAAAAACATAAAAGAAAACACAATTAAGCCGATAATGACTTCTCCTTTCTCTAGAGTTTTAGTTTACCTATCAAAATTTCGTATTAACTTAAAACAATGAAAGCATGAATAGAAATCAAGGGAAAATCTCACCTCTGCTTCAATAGCATCAACATCTATACTGTAATTGTGACCCTTAGCCATGATATTGTACCTGTTATGGTTCTGGAGGACAATAATAGGTTCAAGTAACCTGGTATTCATATCAACAGTTTCATACCTGGACAAAAGAAGATAATTAAAGATTATCACTTCAGAAAAGAGGCACAAAAAATTAACTGGAACCACCAAAAAAAAGGAAGGAAGGAAAGAAAGAAAGAAAGTAAAGAAAAGAAAATCAATACTGGTTATTAACAAATTAGGACAAAGAATATATATATATATATATATATATATATATATATATATATATATATATATATATATATATATATATATATATATATATATATAACTAGCAGTTTCAGAAAGTTGGAAGAGATTCTCCAGAAATGAAGAGTGGGATAATGAAGAGGTTAACAACATGAAGAAAATAACATGACTTTCCAGGTGCGACATAATCATATTAAAGAGTTGAAGAGAATAATAATTTGATAGACTGAAGACTGAAGAGTTGACAACAGTACTTAGTAAAGATGAAATCAATTATATATGATAATAAAATAAACCAAAAATTATTATTAGCATGCGCCATTGAGCCTTTATCCATACAACCATTTACACAAGGCAAATTTGGCCAATAAGAAAAAATCCATAGATTTTCATTTCTGCCTCCATAAAATATTACACACACACACACACACACACACATAAATCAACTGAAATGATGTATACTATGCAGCCACTCTTATAATTTGTTTGTAGGTAAACCTCTGCAGACATATCATCTTAAGATCACATATCATAAATTCCTGGATTTCCATCTATATCCAGGTAATTCAGCAAAAGTCTTCTATTTACGTGTTCATATAGAAAAAAAAAACACTTATTAAACTATCAAACCTGAGATGCGCCTCCTACATTGTACCAGTACCGATATATGTAACCCTCCTCTTAATGCTTCATATCCTCTTCATTTAGATCTGTGGTTTTTCCGTACATTATTAAACTATCAAGATCGATCTCCTTGTTCCTGGGATCTATTCGTACCTGCACAGAAGAACACAAAAACACAGACATCCAGTAACCCAAGATTCTATGAACAATTTCCAGAAAACCACATACAAACCAACATCGAAGCTTGAATGCCACAAGGATGCATAATTATTGAAATAAACTGACCTTATAAAATTTAACCACAAAAATAGCAGTTGGCTTAGGTCTGTCTGTTTCTTCGACAGGGAGTCCCTCACGTTCGATGTCAAATAGGTAAGAATAAAGCTTCTCAGATTCGGTTTCTACAGCTGTTACCTAAAACAAACACAAACAACCAATTCCCACTTAGTGTATATACATGTGTTTGAATCATGTATCTATGTTGCAAATAAGTGCGCATACCCATAATACAATATACCATACATAATAAGAGAAAGAGAAACTAGAGCTGCCAAACCGACCGGTGTCAGTTGGGACAAATGTGAAAATTGATCCAGTGCGGCCTAAAATTCCTATAGAAAATCATTTGGAAGGCCTACATTTGGTGCGCATAAATAAAAAACACATAACGACCATTAAGTTCCATAGTCTACGTAATATATCATAGATCGACTTTTCCTCACTGCAAGCAACAAATATAATTGAAATAGATTTATAACCTCATATATGATAAGAATCCAAAATAAAATAAAATGACTTGTTCTAACATTCAATTGTTTATAAGATTAGCCGTTATTTGACCTTGTAACTTAATACTAGCTTAAGGCAAAGCAAAGGTCATAAAAAATTTCCAAAGTCAGTAAAACACTAGAAAATGACATAAAAGAATGATTTGCATCCAAGTCATCCCAGTAGAATAAACTGACAAAAAAAACAAGCAAAAGGGTCTAGAGAAAAACAACAAAAGTCAACCAAAAAAGAAAAGTAATTAAAAGAGAGGAGTTGAAAAACATTGTGCATAATTTACCAACCTTGCAGCTTTATAAACTCTAAGCAGACTTATCTAATCCATGAACTGTAAAAAGAGTAAAAACTCTGTGCATAATTAAAAAACTTTTTACCAACAAGATTAAAAACAAGAAAATATAGAATCGAAGGCATTAAGGCCCAAACTAGAAATCGTTATTCATAACATGCAATGAAAAAGCAACAAAAAAGCACGAGACCTTCAAATGAGAAACTAATAAAAGAGTATGAAATTCTTTTCCAATTACAAACTCAAATTATTCGTCAAAATAACGAGTAACCCATCATTCAAAATGCCTAAAAAAACGTCCAGTGCATGATGAAAATCAAATATCACCAAAGAAAATCACATATAATCCCGAAAGTATATATGTTATTAAGCTGAGAAGTCCTTATTTCCAATAGTGTTATTATGAAAAAAATATAATAAGTTTTAGAAATATATGTGTTTAAAATCAAATCATAATTTCATCTTCAATGCTTCATCGTGATTTTTGGGACAATTACAAGAGACGTTGGGATTCACGAGCAATGATTAGTCAATTATGAAATTTGCATGGGTTAGTTTTATTTCAGGGAAATAAAACTATATCAAGTGAATATCATTGTTGGCTTTTGATTTGCTTCATAAAGGTCTTGATGACTGTAATCAATATGTCCAAAATACTCAAGATTAGCAGGAAATTCACACCACAACACAAACCATGCTTTAATAGACAACAAGTATATAAAAAAGGCACCAAAATTACCCGATAATGTCGTGGAGACAACAGAATGCTCCTCGGAGTGGCGTAAATTTCAAATGCCAGCAGCAGTAGAGGGGGCCGGAGGACAAGCAGTCTGAGCAGCAGCTTTTTCAACGGTAATTGGGGATTTTTCAGAGGCCAAATAATGACGAGAAATAGAATTAATAACATCAATCAAAGAGTTTTGAATATCAGAAAGGTGACGAGATTCATAGAATTTTATGTGGAAATATCGATTTCACCTTCATCAAGCAAAAGGGGATCGCCAATAGAGATTTTTGAATTGGCCAAAATTGATGCTTGTAATTGTAAATTGATACCTGGGGTGGCATCTTCATATTTAGGGGGAGGATAAAACATGTCCAATTTTAATGTAGGAGCGCCGGTCGGAGAATTGCCATATTTGCCCAAAAGGGGATCGCCGCCCGGTTTTCTGCAATTGTTTTGAATTGTGTGTTTATTTCTCGTAATTGGAAGTGAGAGAAGAGAGGTTGAGTCTGGAGGATGACGGAGCATCAAATTTTGGCTCGTAGGTCGACGGCGAGAAGAAATCATAGGTTGCAGAAATTAGGGCGGAGGTCAGAGGAGATTGGCCAAAGTAGATTATGTTTTTTATTTTAATATTTATTGGTTTTTTGGTTTAATATCTTTTTTGGTTTAGTATTTAATCAAGATCTTCGGATGAGACACGAATCAACGGTTGAAACAACTTGCTTGAGCAAGACGAGGATCGATGACATGGCGGACTACTTTTTACGGCGGTTATAATGGAACCGCCGTTAAATGCTATCACATTCTACGACAGTTCTTGTATAACCACCATAGAATGTGCAAGTTTTACGGCTGTTATCAAATACCCGTCGTAGAATGTCTAAGTTTTTACGGCGGTTGTTTGTGAACCGATGTTAAATATGAACAATTTCCAGAAAACCACATACAAACCAACATCGAAGCTTAAATGCCACAAGGATGCATAATTATTGAAATAAACTGACCTTATCAAAGTTAACCACAAAAATAGCAGTTGGCTTAGGTCTGTCTGTTTCTTCGACAGGGAGTCCCTCATGTTCGATGTCAAATAGGTAAGAATAAAGCTTCTCAAATTCGGTTTCTACAGCTGTTACCTAAAACAAACACAAACAACCAATTCCCACTTAGTGTATATACATGTGTTTGAATCCTGTATCTATGTTGCAAATAAGTGCGCATACCCATAATACAATATACCATACATAATCAGAGAAAGAGAAACTAGAGCTGCCAAACCGACCGGTGTCAGTTGGGCCAAATGTGAAAATTGATCCAGTGCGGCCCAAAATTCCTACAGAAAATCATTTAGAAGGCCTACAGTTGGTGCGCATAAATAAAAAACACATAACGACCATTAAGTTCCATAGTCTACGTAATATATCAGATATCGACTTTTCCTCACTGCAAGCAAGAAATATAATTGAAACAGATTTATAACCTCATATATGATAAGAATCCAAAATAAAATAAAATGACTTGTTCTAACATTCAATTGTTTATAAGATTAGCCGTTATTTGACCTTGTAACTCAATACTAGCTTAGGGCAAAGCAAAGGTCATAAAAAATTTCCAAAGTCAGTAAAACACTAGAAAATGACATAAAAGAATGATTTGCATCCAAGTCATCCCAGTAGAATAAACTGACAAAAAAAAACAAGCAAAAGGGTCTAGAGCAAAACAACAAAAGTCAACCAAAAAAGAAAAGTAATTAAAAGAGAGGAGTTGAAAAACATTGTGCATAATTTACCAACCTTGCAGCTTTATAAACCCTAAGCAGACTTATCTAATCCATGAACTGTAAAAAGAGTAAAAACTCTGTGCAGAATTAAAAAACTTTTTACCAACAAGATTAAAAACAAGAAAATATAGAATCGAAGGCATTAAGGCCCAAACTAAAAATCGTTATTCATAACATGCAATGAAAAAGCAACAAAAAAGCACGAGACCTTCAAATGAGACACTAATAAAAGAGTCTGAAATTCTTTTCCAATTACAAACTCAAATAATTCGTCAAAATAACGAGTAACCCATCATTCAAAACGCCTAAAAAAACGTCCAGTGCATGATGAAAATCAAATATCACCAAAGAAAATCACATATAATCCTGAAAGTATATATGTTATTAAGCTGAGAAGTCCTTCTAATTTCCAATAGTGTTATTATGAAAAAAATATAATAAGTTTTAGAAATATATGTGTTTAAAATCAAATCATAATTTCATCTTCAATGTTTCATCATGATTTTTGGGACAATTACAAGAGACGTTGGGATTCACGAGTAATGATTAGTCAATTGTGAAATTTGCATGGGTTAGTTTTATTTCATGGAAATAAAACTATATCAAGTGAATATCATTGTTGGCTTTTGATTTGCTTCATAAAGGTCTTGATGATTGTAATCAATATGTCCAAAATACTCAAGATTAGCAGGAAATTCACACCACAACACAAACCATGCTTTAATAGACAACAAGTATATAAAAAAGGGACCAAAATTACCCGATAATGTCGTGGAGACAACAGAATGCTCCTCGGAGTGGCGCAAATTTGAAATGCCAGCAGCAGTAGAGGGGGCCGGAGGACAAGCAGTCTGAGCAGCAGCTTTTTCAACGGTAATTGGGGATTTTTCAGAGGCCAAATACTGACGAGAAATGGAATTAATAACATCAATCAAAGAGTTTTGAATATCAGAAAGTTGACGAGATTCATAGAATTTTATGTGGAAATATCGATTTCACCTTCATCAAGCAAAAGGGATCGCCAATAGAGATTTTCGAATTGGCCAAAATTGAAGCTTGTAATTGTAAATTGATACCTGGGGTGGCATCTTCATATTTAGGGGGAGGATAAATCATGTCCAATTTTAAGGGAGGAGCGCCGGTCGGAGAATCGCCATATTTGCCCAAAAGGGGATCGCCGCCCGGTTTTCTGCAATTTTTTTGAATTGTGTGTTTATTTCTCGTAATTGGAAGTGAGAGAAGAGAGGTTGAGTCTGGAGGATGACGGAGCATCAAATTTTGGCTCGTAGGTCGACGGCGAGAAGAAATCATAGGTTGCAGAAATTAGGGCGGAGGTCAGAGGAGATTGGCCAAAGTAGATTATGTTTTTTATTTTAATATTTATTGGTTTTTGGTTTAATATCTTTTTTGGTTTAGTATTTAATCAAGATCTTCGGATGAGACACGGATCAACGGTTGAAACAACTTGCTTGAGCAAGACGAGGATCGATGACATGGCGGACTACTTTTTACGGCGGTTATAATATAACCGCCATTCAATCACTACTGCAGAAAGTAGATACAAAGGCGCCTCATCCACGGCGGTTCTGGAAAAACTGCCGTTAAATACTTTTTTACGGCAGTTTTCCAAAAAACCGCCGTTAAATCGGTAATTTAACGGCGGTTTTCATAAAACCGTCGTAGAATCGTACATTTTACGGCGGTTTTATGAAAACCGACGTTAAAACTGAACTAAATTAACGGCGGTTTTTTA
>BMAC01000746.1:384492-417240 GCA_014905375.1 Phtheirospermum japonicum
CCGAACCAGTTATGCCTATGTTGTTTACGGTTCGCCCTTTTCTCAGATTAGGTTATACCAATAAGTCCCCCCGAATGGTTGGGGTGAGCTGTAACGTCTCGGATTCCACCCCACTGCTTAGGATGTAAAACTCGTCTCCTCAAGTATTATACCCTGACACACATTAAATGCAAAGATACCACCAAATACTCCTTTTTCCTAAAATATCATTTTCAAAACTTATCTTTTCCCTTATTTCACGGTCCATTTTCCTTTCTCCATTTATTTTGTTTGTTTTTCCTAGAGAACTTTTCTGTTACCTTCTCTAGTCAGGGCTTTTCTCTCAAAGGGACCTAAGTAGGCAGACTTGGATTGGGGTAAACCTGGTCAAGGATCATTAAGAAAGTGCTCAGGGGCCTGACCTGCTCTGCCCTTATGAGTTTTTGAGATGACTTTCCCAAAAAAGGTCAAAGAAATAGATTGAGATGAGGAAAGAATTACCTCAGCTCAGGATAATCATGATCTGACCTAAAACTCTTAGATGAGACTTAGGTCAAGAGGCCTAGAGTCAGGAAATACATCCTGATCTGATATGAATCCTTGGAGAAATGATTATGGGAGGGCAAGCTTTTGGGTGACCAGGCAATCTGGCCTCCTAGAAGGAAACAGGTGGGACCACTTGTCGTGATTATTTTTGTAATGGTCCGACATTCGTGGATTCTATTTTTAGGATGCCGAAAAAGTTCCCCACTAGAGAAAATTATAAATAGCTCAGCCCCAAGGCTGAGGAAGGTATGACATTCTTGTGCATTCCATTCATTGCTCACTGAAATACATAACATGCTTAACTAACTTAAGCATCAGAGAGGTTTCCACCGGAAATCCTCCGGTGGTCCTTTCTAACGTGTTTTTGGGTGCAGGTCAGGTTTGTTCATCAAGAGTGTTCGCTGGTATAAATATTTTCTGGGTGAAACAATTGGCGCCGTTTGTGGGAAAATCAAGGCTAAGACGTGAGATAAGACATGGCTTCAGATGGACTCCGGGGAAATTTGGTGGCGGAGTTGGGTGGCACGCCAAGCTCTGCCACTCCGATGAGTGTGCCAAACACGGTAGGGCCGTCAGTGGCAGGCCATCGACAGCAGCACGGCCAGACGCAGCGGAACCTCCCCCTAATGGGTTCGCGCAAGTTGACGGTGGGTTGCTGAATGATACCTTTCTCAGACAACTATCTGACCTCATTAGTAAGTTCGTGGAAGTGGCTGTGGACAGGATGTTTGCAGAATTCTCAACGCCCCCGTCTAAAACACCCCCGTCTCAAACAGTCCCGCCGCCGGGGACGAAACCACCGCGAGCCCAGCGCACGGCCCGGACTCCTCTCCAGGACGAGGAAGAGAATTTTTCCACTTCTGAAAGTGAAACATCGAGCCAAACCAACCCGGACCTCACTGAACAGGTGCAAAACCTGCAAAAAGAGGTCAGGGAGTTTAAAGGAAAGATGGCGAGCACGGATGCGGTGCTGGCGCGGAGGGGTACGCCGTTTACGGAGGCAGTTATGCACGATGACGTACCATCCTTTTACAGGTCCATGGGCTTTGAATACAACGGGACAACAGACCCGTGGGATCACCTGAGCCGATTTGAGATCGCGACGACTTTGCACAAGTTCTTAGACACGGTTATGTGCTGAGTCTTCCCGATGACCTTTATAAAATAGGCCCAGCTTTGGTTCAGCCAGTTGCCGCCGCACTCTATAAGCAATTTCGATGAGTTCAGCTCGGCATTCTTGCATCAATTTACCAGCTGTCGGAAGTACCAGAAAATACCGCTGGAATTATTCAGCCTGAAACAAAAGGAAAATGAAAGCCTATGCACATACATCAGCCGATTCACAAATGCAAACTAGAGGTGTCTTCAGCATCTGAAGAACTCCTGGTTAACGCTTTAGCACAGGGGCTCAGGAGAGGAGAATTCTTTCAGTCGCTGGTCGTGAAGCCAGTGCTGAAATTTGGAGAGCTCTTGGAACGAGAAGAAAAATACATTCACCTGGAGGAAGCCTTGAAGATAAAGGAAGAAGGAGAGAAGAAAAGGGACAGAACTGACAGAGAGGAAAGTATTAAAATGACACCCTGATCTCAAATGGCCTAAAACTTACTCTCAAAAACCACAGAAAGAAAGATCTGACCGATTTTGCAGTTACCATAATGAATATGGCCATGACACAGATCAGTGCACTCATCTGAAGGATGAACTAGAGAGAATGGTGCCGGCCGGGCAGAAGAGAGGAGCCCAGTTCTGAATTACGCAAGCGCGATCGGCCTCAAGGGAACAGACATGAACAAGATAACATATGAAACAGTGGGAGGCGAAGTGACCAAGCCCAGGTCATACGAGGGGAAATCATAATGATCACAGGAGGCGAGTGGGATGAGCATTCTAAACGAACCCAAAACAACTATGTCTGAGCTGCAAAGGAACTGGTCAGAAAATTACGAGAGGTGGGACAGATAACCCCAAGCCAAAGCATATGTTTCGGATCAGAGGATGAGAATGGCATCTTGGCTCCTCACATGGACGCCCTGGTCATAACAGCCACTATTACGAATTACAATGTGAGACGGGTATTCGTTGACACAGGGATCTCGGCTGATATCCTGTTCTATGATTGTTATCGAAAGTTAAAACTGGATGTGGAAATGGAAGAGGTAACAATTGCGTTAGTAGGATTTGCAGGGGGAGATTTGAAGCCTTTAGGGGCAGTGAGGATATTTGTAACATTAGGAGAAGAGAGGTTAACTAAGACAGTGCGGTTCCTGGTGGTGGATGCACCATCTTCATACAATGTTATGCTGGGACGACCATCCATGAGCCAATTCTAGGTGGTGATCTCGGTGTACCATATGAAGTTAAAGTTCCCTGCTCAGGATGGAACATGTGAGGTTAAGGGTGACCAGTATGCGTCCAGACAAGCATACGTCGAGTGTATCCGACGTAATGAAGAGGAAAGACAGAATAAGAGGGCCAGAACGGAGAACGTGAAGCCAGAGATGGCCCAGCGAGAGGAGGTTTTAATGATGGTAGAGATGGTCCCAGGGGATGATAGTAGAGTTGTGAAGTGGGAACGACCCTGAGCCCAGGAATTCTGGTAGACCTGGTCCAATTTTTGAGAAGCAATGCTGACGATTTTGCTTGGTCTCCTCAAGATCTGGTGGGGATAGACCCAGTAATTGTCGAGCATCGCCTCAATATCAGCCCTAGAGAAAATCCAATTAAGCAGAGTAAGCGTAACTTTGGCCCTGAGAAGGAGGCAATCATTGAAGCTGAAGTCGAGAAATTGTTGAAAGCTAAGCACATTCAAGAAATACAATTCCCTAAGTGGCTTTCCAACGCGGTGTTGGTCCCCAAAACCCCGGAAGATTGGCGTATGTGTATAGATTTTAGGGATCTTAATCGTGCCTGTCCTATGGACCATTACCCTTTGCCAAGGATAGACCAGTTTGTTGACTCCACGTCTGGTTGTGAGTTGCTAAGCATGATGGACGCCTCGCAAGGGTACCATCAGATCAGGCTAGCTGAGGAGGAATGGAAGCGAGTTAGTTTTATAACCCCAAAGGGGACCTATTGCTATGTGGTCATGCCGTTTGGGCTCAAGAATGCAGGCGCCACATATCAGCGATTGGTAGATAAGATGTTTAAATCTCAGCTGGGTAGGAATATGGAGGCATACGTCGATGACATGCTTTTCAAGAGCGTGAAGGCAACCTCGCATGTGGATGATCTAAAGGAAACCTTTGACACCTTGAGAAGATATAGGATGAAGCTCAACCCCAAAGAGTGCGCATTTGGGGTGAGAGCTGGGAAATTCCTGGGGTATATGCTTACAGAAAAAGGAATAGAGGATAACCCAGAGAAGATAAGAGCCATCATAGACATTCAGGCCCCAAGGAATGTCAAGGAGATGCAGTGCCTGGCGGGCCGAATTAATGCTCTGAGCAGGTTCGTCTCGCGCTCAGCTGAGAAAAGCGTATCATTCTTCCAGACCTTGCGTAAAAAAGCTCATTTTCAGTGGAATGAGGAGTGTCAGGAGGCGTTACGGATGTTAAAGGAGCACCTGGTTAGCATGTCACTGCTCACTAAGCCAGTTCAGGGTGAACCTTTAATCCTATACTTGTCTGCTGGGCAGCAGGCTGTAAGCTCGATCTTGCTCAGAGAAGAAGGCAACATACAGAGGCCGGCATATTATTGGAGCAAAGTGTTGCATGACGCTGAAGCCCGATATGTGGAGGTGGAGCGAGCAATGATAGCCTTGGTCGGGACAGCACGTAAGTTGCGGCCTTATTTCCTCTCACACAGCATAGTAGTGCGGACCAACCTACCATTGAGAGCCATCATGGATAAGCCGGAGGCCTCAAGACGACTAGTTAAATGGATAATTGAACTTAGTGAGTTTGATATATCTTTTGAAGCAAGGACATCCATTAAATCCCAGGAGTTGGCTGATTTTATGCAAGAAATGATCGGCTCTCCTGAGGACAAAAAGGAATGGACAATTTATACAGATGGTTTGATAGGAAACCTAGGCTGTGGTGCGGGCATAGTGTTGACTGACCCGACAGGTGTGACCACTGAGTACGCAATACGGATGAACTATACACTGTCTAATAATGCAGCTGAGTATGAAGCTCCTTTGAGGGGAATTCAGATGGCAAAGGATTTGGGGGCAGAATAGGTATGCGTAAGAGTGGACTCGTAGCTCGTATATAGGCAGATAAATGGAGAATTTGAGACAAGAGATGAGCATATGAAAAAATACCTAGCCCAGTTTAGGGAATTAGCTACTACCATGGGGACTTTGAATGTCCTTCAAATCCCTAGAGAAGAAAACAAGAGAGTGGATTACTTGGCTAAAGTGTCTAGTTCAGCAGTAGATTATCGGGAAAGAATGATCACTCTGTTAATGGAAGATCAGGAGTTCGGAGAGGAGAAAGTATGCTAAGTGGTTGAAGGAGAAGATTGGCGCTCTCTTATCAAAGCATATTTGGAGAAAAGAGAGCTTCCGGAGAGAAGGAGAGAAGCAATGAAATTAAGGACTAGGTCATCCCAGTTTTGCTTGATTAAAGGAGAACTGTTTCGAAGGGGATTTGGGCAGACCCTTTTATGGTGCCTGAGCTCAGGGGAGGGCACCCATGTCCTTAAAGAGGTCCATGAAGTATGTTGTGGCAATCGCATGGGTGCCAGAGCCTTGCTAAGCAAAATCTTGAGAGCGGGCTACTTTTGGCCACAACTAAGGAAGGAAACAGAGGATTTTGTCCGGACTTGCGATAAGTGTCAGAAGAACTCACCCTTGATACACAGTCCTCCGGAGGATCTCATGACAATGAGCTCTCCTTGCCCGTTTACCAGATGGGGGATAGAGTTGATAGGACCTTTCCCCACAGTCCCCGCCCAAAAGAAGTTTCTGATTGTGGCCATCAATTATTTTAGAAAATGGGTGGAGGCTAGAGCTTTGGCAAAAATCACAGAGGAGGCGGTAATGGGATTTTTGTGTAAAAACATAGTCTGTCTATTAGGCATCCCTGGGATTTTAGTTTCAGATAATGGCACTCAGTTCATGGGGGCCAGAATCAGATCTTGGTGTGCTCGGATGAAAATTGATCAACAAGTTGGCCAAGTTGAATCAAAGCACAAAGGAGTTGAAGTGACTAATCGTATCCTCGTACAAGGAATCAAAGCACGATTAGAAAGATCGGGAGGCAAGTGGGTTGAAGAGCTCAGTTCAATCATATGGGCGAACAGGACTAATCCCAAGTAAAGCACCGGGGAAACGCCATTCATTCTTGTTTACGGCATGGATGTCGTGGTCCTTGCCAAGATCAGTATGGAAACCCATAGGTTTTAGAACTTTGCTGAAGATCAAAATGAGCTATTAATACAGGATGCCCTGGAGCTAGTAGATGAAAAGAGGGAAAAGCTGCCGTCAGAATGGAGCACATTAGGGGGCGAGTTAAAGCAGCCTATGATAAGTCTGTAATCAAAAGACATTTCTAAGTGGAGACTTAGTCCTTCACAGGTATTATTTAGGGAAAGCAAAAGGAAAGCTTGATGCTACCTGGAAAGGGCCTTTCAAAGTTACAAAAATCTTATAGGGTGGAGCGTATGAGTTGGAACAGTTATATGGGGTAAAACTACCACGAGCCTGGAACATAGCTAACTTGCAAAAATATTATGTATGAAAAATAACCAAATATTTATAACAGTCCTTTTTCACATTGTCTTTATTTTGTACAGATTCTAATGCCAGGATTGGCTAAGGGCGGATGCCCATAAAACTCCTGACCTGGTTGCCAGTTTAAGGGCGGATGCCCATAAAATTCCAGACCTGATTGTCAGTTTAACGCCAGGATTGGCTAAGGGCGGATGCCCATAAAATTCCTGACCTGATTGTCAGTTTAAAATTTTAACGCCAGGATTGGCTAAGGGCGGATGCCCATAAAATTCCTGACCTGATTGTCAGTCTAATGCCAGGATTGGCTAAGGGTGGATGGCCATAAAATTCCTGACCTGATTGTTAGTTTAAGGGCGGATGCCCATAAATTTCCTGACCTGATTGTCAGTTTAAAATTTTAAAATGCCAGGATTGGCTAAGGGCGGCCGCCCATGAAAATTCCTGACCTTATTGTCAATTTGAAACTTCAACCAGGATTGGCTGATGGATGTCCTAATTTTCCTAACCTGATGGTTGGAAAAAGGCAGAACTGGCCAAGGACTGAGGCCACAATTTGCTCGGTTCGATTAACAAGCAAGATTGGAATTAGCTAGAGGTCAATTAGAATATCACAAAGTCCTCAGAAAATTCTTGTTCAGAAACATCCACCACAAAAATTCTGGAAATACATCAAAAGAGAAATGCATACGCCTTCTTATAAAAATGGAAAATTGGCGAGTTTGATTACAAGTGCAACTTAGAAGCAGAAAAATAAAATTCAGAAGAAAGCCCATAAAATTCATCCATGAGAAGCAGGAGCCCTCCTGTCAGATGCTAGAATCCGGCAAACACGCCATAGCTCACGCTCTGTTTCATGGAAGCGTTGGCGGTACCTATCAGATCGCTCGAAAATTGCATGAGCCTCGTTGGCGGCGATGGTCAGTCGGCTTACCGACTCTGTCAGATCAACTTTTTCCTTCTCCAGTTGGCGATTAAGCTGGTGAAGTTCAACCCACTCTCGTTTGTAGTGGCATTTTTTCTGCCTTTTCCTCTCTAGGAGTCGGCACATGTGGGAGATTTTTTCCCGGAGGACTAGCAGCTTTTTAGTGAGTTTGAAGTTCTCGGCAAAGAGAGACAAGTTTTTTTGCCTCACAGTATTAAGCTCTTCAATCAGGGACGGAGAAGCCATGATGAAATTGAAAGACATAGATCGTAAATGCGCGTATATAAAGAAAAGGGGAGAACGTGCCATAACGAATAAAAGTACTACGATTTCCATGAAACTAGGAAACCCTAAAATATGAAGAGTCGCTACATATTAAATTTGTTTATCAGACAAGAAATGTTTCTAAAGAGAAAAAGCAAAGCAAACCAAATCTAAGCCTAAATCCCGAAATCTAACTCCTCCACGAGCTGCTCTACCGCGTCCTCAGCCAAGGCCCCAGGGGAGGCCTCTCCGTGAAGCTCACTCAGATCGGCGAAGGTGGGGGAGCGTGTAGTGTAGTCAGGGCAAGAGCCATGCCTGGATCTGGCTTAGCTGCCCCTGGAGAGACAGAGGGAGCATTAAAGGCTGCAAGGACATGCTCGGCATATTCGTGGGTGTCGAGTCTTTGCAGACGATCCTGCTCGGGAGAGTAGTAGAAGGATGTGGGCTCAGGTGGTTGCTTCAGTGCTTCCGCGCGGTCAAGGGAAGAGTGGGTTTCTCATGGGGCCATTTCGCATGGGAATCCAAGGCAAGGTGAAAATATACCTCCGCCTCGGGAGCCAGCATGTGGTAAAGTTGCTCGGAGCCCAGGGAAGCACGCTGGGCGACTTCTCGGGCAATCTTGATCAGCCTCAACCCTTCTTCAGAGTCAAGGAACTCCGTATTCCACTCCTCATGCGCTCGAGCCACAGTTTCATCCGCCAAGCTCTGAGCCTCGGACAGAGCTTCATCCCTCACCTCGGCCTTAGCCATGTCCAGCACTTTCTGCTCGGCCTTCTTCACTTCCTCTAACTCTTGCTCCACTTTCTTCAGCTTGAGGTTCCTCTCCTTGCACAGGTCGCACAGATTTTTCTCTTTTTCTTGCAGTCTTTTAAAGTGAACAGAAGAAGGAGGTGAAGAATGACTTACCCTCGCCTCGTCCTAGCACAAGGACTCGATGAGGTCTAGGTATGACCATTTCTCCATAGTGGTCCTATCTGTACTAGGACACTGATCCTGGGTGAATTGAACTACCAAGGGACCAGGACAGTTCAAGACTGATTTGTTGAGCCATGTATCATTTGGGGTGACAATCTTAACCCCAGAGCCTGAGGCTCCCCCTGCGCTAGCTCGCGGCCTCTTCGTCGGCCGCTCCATCCTCTCCCCAGAATCTGATGGGACAATCACCTCCACTTCTGGATTAGGAGGGAACTGGGGTGTGCCTGATCCGCTGGCCTCGGCTTGAGGGGGATCAGCCACCAGAGCCCGCTGCTCTGATCCCGCAGCTGCACCCCTCCGGCGAGCGGCCATAATCCGGAGCATCATGTTTTCTGAAGGAATGAGGATAGAGATTAATTAAAAAGTTATCATAAAATACAACTTGAGCAAAACGTAGAAAATATTCAGGGCTGTCAAGGTTCTTTACCAATCTGAGGGGTCAAGGAGTTGTTCTCCTCCCAATCATTGAAGAAATTTATGGCGGAAGGGACGAGAAGTTGGGAGATATTAAAAAAAAATTTCATTAAAAGTAGAAATAATCCTCTTGAGTCGAGGAGATCTGTCTTTCACTTGCAGGTGCGGCTGGGCTGGCAATTGTTCAATAGATTTGGGAGAGAAGCCCCAACCCTTTAAATAGTACACAAAGAAAAACTTCTTGTGCCAAGATTTGTTAGAAGAAGGGATGCCGGTAAGGAACCGGACTCCTGCCCTGGCACATAAGTAAAAGTAACCTGGGGCAGAGCTCTTGACTTGGAAGAGCTGGAAGAAAGTTTGGGTTGTGGGATCTAGGCCAGCGTATCGCATGGCCAGATCATAACTTATGATAATCCTAAAAGAATTGGGAACAAACTGGTGAACCGGAATTTTATACAATCGGGCTATCTCAAGAATTAGGGGGTTCACTGGGAGGCGCAGACCCGCCTAAAATTGGTCAACGAAGAAGTTCAAGTGGTTCGCCGGAGCCTGGTACGCCATTACGCCACCGCGGGGGTTAACCAACTCGAACTCCTCCGGTATCTGGTATTTGTAACTCAAACTCTACACCATGCTATCACTAAGAATGGAGCATACATATGGTCAGCCAGGGATGTAAGGGGATACTCGAATGACGACGACGATGGAGCCGACATCGCCAGAGAAGTAGAAGTGGGAGAATGAGAGGAAGAATCAACGGCGGGAAAGTGAGAAGAAGAAAAATCGGCAGATGAAGAAGATGAGGGCCTTGAAATTATTGGAAAAGTAATAAAGATCGGAGAAATACCTTGCGATGGAGATGATCGGAAAAGCTATAAGCGTGATGATGTTACCGAATCGTTAATGGAGAGAAAGCAGGGCGCAAGAGTGTCCGCGAAGAGAAAATATGAAAAGTGAGAAGAAAAGGAGAGACAGCGGGAATGAAAGGGAGAGGATATTTTCAAAAACAAAAATTGAGTAAAAAGCGGGATATTGATGGGATTCCCACATTTAATTCCTTTCAAATGAACAGCTCCCTACGTGATGAGATGGAACGCCAACCGTTGCTAAGTGTGATAACCACCACTTACCTATCAGTAGTAAAGAACTTGAGGAGACGTGTCGGTATGGTAACCACCCCTGGATATGGATCGTCACCAATAATACCTATAATTAGACCTGATCATTAGGCGGATTTTTTTGGGATTTGTACAGATACGGAAATTTAGAAAGACGTGTGGAGCCCTAACTACTCTTAAAAGAAACCCTAAAGTTTTTACAGGTCTACCCCAACCATTTTAGGGGGGACGAGTTGATGGGACCTAAGTAGGCAGACCTATATTTGGGTAGACCTAGTCAAGGATCATTAAGAAAGTGCTCAGGGGCCTGACTTGCTCTGCCCTTATGATTTTATGAGCTGACTTTCCCGAAAAAGGTCAAGGTAACAGATTAAGATAAGGAAAGAATTACCCTAGCTCAGGATAATCCTGATCTGATCTAAATTTTTTGGATGAGACTTAGGTCAAGAGGCCTATAGTCAGGAAATACATCCTGATCTGATATGTATCCTCGGAGAAATGATTATGGGAGGGCAAGCTTTTGGGAGACCAGGCAATCTGGCCTCCTAGAAGGAAACAGGTGGGACCACTTGTCGTGATTATTTGCGTAATGGTTCGAGATTCTCGGATTCTTTTTCAAGGATCCCGAAAAGGTCCCCACTAGGGAAAATTATAAACAGCTCACCCCCAAGGCTGAGGAAGGTATGACATTCTTGTGCATTCCTTTCATTGCTCACTGAAATACATAACACGCTTAACTGACTTAAGCATCGGAGAGGTTTCCACCGGAAATACTCCGGTGGTCCTTTCTAACGTGTTTTTGGGTGAAGGTCAGGTTTGTTCATCAAGAGTGTTCGTTGGTATAAATATTTTCTGGGTGAAACACAGGTACTTTTCTTTCCCTATAGATTTTAATTATGTCTTCTTCTTCCTGTTCCACGATTAATTTATCCTCTTCCGCAAAGCGGTCCGTGATCGTTTTCAATGAACGGAATCACCCTGTCCCCGGCAATGGCTGGGAAAACATCGTTTCTACCATTAGAGATCAAACTCTGAGAGAGATTCTGATGAATTTTCTTTTACCAACCCCGACTAAGGCGAAAGAGCATCCCGGCCTCTACTAGATCATCTAACATTTTTATTGATCAATTCTAGGCGGGGTTGAGTCTCCCCGTCAATCCTTTTATTTTAGTCGTATCTCAGATGTATCGGATTCCGGTACATCAATTTGTGCCTAATGCTTTTAGGATAATGATAGGGTTTCATTTAGCGGTGCGGTTTTCTAGGATTATACCGACATCCCACCTATTATATTCCCTTTTCCAGGCCAAGAGCTCATCCTACGGCTTTTTCTACCTATCAGCCCGAACTGGCGTCTGATTCCTGATCGGGAATCCTTCCTCTAACAAGGCCTGGAGGAAAAAGTTTGTCTTTGTTCATTGTTCGAGTGATTGGGGTTTCCCCTCGATGCTCAAAAGTGCTCTTCCAGCTCAAGTTTATTTATCCTAAAGAGATCGACCTCTTTCTCTGGAAAATACCATCCGTTTACTAAACCAAAATGTCTTTCACCTAACCAAAATCCTTACTTCCTCTGTCCTGAGCTTCTTCAACTCTCAAGAGGAGACGGGCCCTTTGTCCCCCGAGATTGGTATACCTAAGGAGATAACCAGCTCTGTCTCTTTTATTAGACTCTCGTGCTTAAGGTTTTGATGCAATCCTTTTATTCCTTTTATTAATTTTCCTAGTAAATTCTCTTGCAGTCACCATGATGAAGAAAAGAATGGCAGCGCGTCTGCAAGGATCTGCACTCAGATCTGACAAGAGTCCTCTCGAAGAGCCAGCTACAGCTGGAGGATCTACCAAGCCACAAGTCTCGGCTAGGCCAGAGGGAGTAACCTGGCCAGAGAAACCAATCAGGCACGACATCGACCTGACCACTCATTCTGACTCAGAGGATGAGCATGCGCTTTCCACGCATAAGCACGTCCGTACTAGGAATGGGGTTGCCCCTTCGGGATCCAAAGTGATCAACCCTAACAAGAGCTTTTTCAACAGCTCATCCATGTTGGAACTCCCTAGAGATGTGCTGGTCCATTTCATTCTAGGGATATGCCCTTCTGGTTATCGCCGTGTCTTGGACAAGTGGACAGATCATGAGCTGATAGAGTCTTTTATCCAGGACAAGGCTAAGGTCATCATCTTCTCTGCTTACTTCCTTTCTGCTTCTTAGTTACTATTCCACTTACCCTCCCTTTCTTCTCTTTCTCTTTCTCTTTTTTGTACTTTTCTTTTTTTTAGGTGGCCGTCAAGAGGGCCATACTGGTGGCGTGGGCTAAGGGTTCTTTGATGAATGCTAATCTGGACAAAGAACATGCGGCCCTAAAGGAGAGAGAGAAGAGGTTGATAAGCCGTTTGAAAGAAAGGGTTGATGAGTTTAAGGCATCCCAAAACAAGCTGTACAAAGCTCGGGACGGAGAAGGAAAAGCACGAGTTGAGGCCTTCCTCCAGGCGGAAGAGGCTAAGGCAAGTATTAGCGAAGCTCGGGCTATGGGTCAAGCCGAAGGGAGAGCTGAATTCCTAAAGTCGGGAGAAGGGTAGAGGCTCATCTAAATGACCTGAGAAATGACCAAGCGAGCCTTTATCAATTCGATTGAGCTATATGATATCGTTGTGCCCAAAGCCGAGGTGTTCTATCACTTTGGCTTAGATGCCCAGAAGAAATGATCTGTAGAAAATCCTTTCGCTCCTTTTGATCGTGCTATCCCCTTGAAAGATCCTCCTGATCCCACGAGCATCACCCACGTTGAGGAGGATGACCAGCTTCACTAACTTGGGGCCCTAAGTTTACAGAGTGCGTCCTTCAGGCTATACGTGCCTCTTCTTCAAACTCCTCTCCCCCCCTCCTCCCCCCCGAGCAGTCTCTGACCCTTGCCTTACCAGGGACTGTTTCTTCTCCCACCTTGCTAATCTAGGTGATCTTCAGAGCGGAACTTGGTTTGAGCAAGATTTTAGAGAAGTTGTCAGGATGACCAAGCAGATCGGGGGAGAGCTGGACACGAAGGATTATGGGGCTTAGGCTCTGCTCGAGTCGTTTGTAGCTTGATCTGTATTTTTATTTTTGGCCTGTACTGAATAATATTATCTGTTTGTTTCTACTTTTTATCTGTTATGCTTTAGGGTTTCAGTTAATATAGGGAACCCTAGTACTATTGTACCTTTTCCTTTCCTTATAAAAAAAATTCTCCATATGCATCTTTATTATGGCTCCAACATCCTTACTCAAAGAAATTGAGATTTTGAAGAAGGAAAATCTTTCTTTATTCAACAAGAATTTCCTTCTCTCCGAAGAGAATGCAGTCTTCGCAAAAAGTTTTCGCAGCTGCGCAAACTTCTGGAAAGGAAGAGGCAGAAAAAATGTCACTACAAACGTGAATGGGCCAAACTCCGTCAGCTAAATTGCCAACTCCAAGAGGAACGGGATGATTTACTCGAATCAGTATGATGTTTATCCACCTCCATCAGTGAGGTCCGCTCAGAGACTGAGCGATTGGATACATACCATCGTTACCTCCATGAAACCGAACGTGAGCTGTGGTGCATTCGCCGAGTCTTAGCGACTGACAGAAGGACCTCTTCATCTCACCTTTAAGGCTTTTCTGGCCAAGTTTTATTCTGATGCACTTTTGAATTTTCCAATAACCTGTGTGGGTTTCATGCCTTGTAGTTTCTTTGAATAATGTCAAGGTTTTTTGTAATTGGATCAACTCTATTTTCACAAAGGTTGTTTTTACCATCGAATAAATTTCTGAGCTCTTGCCTTTGCTAAATTAATCAGCTATTTTTGTAATGTTTAGCTTTTTCAATCGGGTCAGGCTGGTTTTTGTGATATCTATCCCTTGGCCAATCGGGCTGAATTTTTGGGGCTCATGCCCTCCACTGACAATCAAGTCTACAGTTTTGAGATATTCATCCCTTGGCCAATCGGGCCAGATTTCTGGGGCTCATGCCCTCCACTGACAATCAGGTCACGTCAGTTTTGGGACATCCTTCCCTTGGATAATCGGGACAAATGCTTGGGGCTCATGCCCTCTGCTGACAATCAGGTCAGGTCGGTTTTAGGATATCCATCCCTTGGCCAATCGGGCCAAATTTTTGAGGCTCATGCCCTCCGCTCACAATCAGGTCAGGTTTTTCTGGGTCACAAGTCAAATAAATCAGAATTTTTATAAATAACTTGGTACATTAACTTCACATATGGTATTTTTGTAAGTTTGATACGTTCCATAGAAGTGGCAACTTAGATCATCCATTTGTTCAAGCTCATATTCTCCTCCTACAAGAATTTTGACGATTTTGTATGGACCCTTGCCAAGTAGTGTCCAACTTACCTCTATCTTTTCCCAAATCAGCTCGGCGGAGAACCAGATCTTCTATTAGAAATTGTTGTTTAACCACCGGTTCATTATAGGTTGCTCGAATCCTTCCCCGCATGTGCTCCATTTACACGGAGGCTCGTTCCCTCTTATCTTTTAGCAAATCCAACACCTCTTGTCTTAGTAGCTCATTCTGTTCTTCGTAGAAATTGTGTATTCGATGAGTTTCCACCCCAATCTCTGCGGGGATCACCGCATCCATGCCATACACAAAACTAAATGGTGTCTCTCCTGTGCTCTCTTTAGGATTTGTTCGATATGCCCACAGGGTCGAACTGAGCTTCTCTACCCACTTGTCTCCTGACCTATCTAGGCGTGCCTTAATCCCTTACACTACGATGCGATTAGTGACTTCGACCTGGCCATTTGCCTGAGGGTGCTATACGGAAGTGAAGTGCTGCTCTATCTTCATCTTTGTACATTAGGCCCGAATCTGAGCTCCCATAAACAGTGTCTGTTATCTGATATCAATAACCTCAGGACACAGAATCGTCACACCACATTTTTCTAGAGAAAATGCATTACTACCCCCTTTGTGATCTTTGCAATAGCTTCGGCCTCTACCCATTTGCTAAAATAGTCTATAGCCACTATTAAAAATTCCTTCTGACCTGGAGCTGTAGGGAAAGGTCCAACCAGATCTACCCCCACTTTGCAAAGATGCATGGAGAGCTCATTGTCATGAGCTCCGCCGCCGGTCGATGTATGAGGGGAGAGTGCTTCTGACATTTGTCACATGCTTTCACAAAGTTTTCTACATCTTGCCTAAGTTGTGGCTAAAAGTACCCTACTCTCATTACTTACTTGATAATGTCCTGGCCCCCATGTGGTTATCGCAGCACCCCTCATGGATTTCCCTGAGAACATGGGCACCTTCTTTCGAACTCAAGTAACGCAAAAGAGGTTTTCCAAAACCTCTCCTGAACAACTCTCCTTTTATTAGACAGAACCGGGATGACCTGACCCGTACTTTCGCTGCTTCCTTCCTGTCACTTGGAAGCTCTCCTTTTTCCAGGCATGCCTTAATGGGGGAGCGCCAACCTTCATCTTCTTCTAATGCGTTTACTTCCCTTTCCCCAAATTCTTGATACGCCATGAGAGTCCACACGTGCGCATATCCGCTCTGTCCCCAGCTCCTTAGCCATCCGTATCGCTATCAATAGGGCTTCATACTGTGCCCCGTTATTGGACAAACAATAGTTCAGTCGCACCGCGTGTTTAGTGGTTACTCCTTTTGGGTCTATCAGTACTATTCATGCACCACAACCCAAGTTCCCCACTGATACATCTGTGGATATTGTCCATTCCTTCTTCTCTTCGTGAGAGCTTGTCATTTATTGCCTAAAGTCCGCCAACGCCCGAGCCTTGATTGCAGTTCGCCCCTCAAAGCATATATCAAACTCACTAAACTCAATAATCCATTTTACTAGACATCTTGAGACTTATGGTTTGCTCATGATTTCTTTCAAGGGCAAACTTGTCCTAACTGTTATCTCATATGAAAGAAAATAGGGTCGTAGTTTACGGGCTGTCCCGACCAGAGCTAGCATGGCTCACTCTATCTCAACATATCGGAGCTCGACATCATGTAATACTTTGCTCCAATAATATACTAGTTTTTGTAGCCTACCCTCTTCTCTAAGCAAGACCGAGCTCACTGCGTGCTTATCTACAGACAGGTATATGATCAAGGGCTTTCCCAAGACCGACTTAGTAAGTAGCAACATGCCGACCAGATGTTCCTCTAACTTCTGAAATGTCACCTGGCATTCTTCGTCCCATTATAATCGGGGTTTCTTTCTCAAAGCTCAAAAAAATGGCAAGCTCTTCTCCTCTGAGCAAGAGACAAAGCTTCTCAAGGCTGCTATTCGTCTTGCCAAACATTGCATTTCTTTAACGTTCTTTAGAGGTTGCATATCAATAATGGCTTTGATTTTCTCTGGGTTAGCCTCTATTCCCTTCTCCGTGACCATGTAGCCCAGGAAATTCCCAGCTCTTACCCCAGAAGCACATTTCTTGGGATTAAGCTTCATTTTGTATCTTCTCAAGGTATCAAAAGTCTCCTTCAAGTCGTCAATGTGCGAGGCTGCCTTAGTACTTTTGACCAACATGTCATCCACATACATCTCCATGTTCCGACCAAGATGGGCTTTGAACATCTTGTCTACCAGCCGTTGATACGTGGCTCCTGCATTCTTGAGTCCAAACGGCATCACCACGTAGCAATACATTCCTCTCAGGGTTATAAAATTGACCCGCTTCCAATCCTCCTTGGCTAACCTGGTCTGATGGTACCCCTGAGAAGCATCAGTCATGCTGAGCAGTTCATAACCTGAGGTAGAACCTACAAGGTGATCTATCCTTGGTAATGGATAGTGATCATTGGGGCAGGCGCGGTTAAGATCTCTGAAGTCAATACACATCCGCCAATCTTCTTCTATTTTCGGTAACTAACACCGCATTTGAAAGCCATTCTGGGATCTCTTGGATGTGTTTGGCCCGCAACAGCTTGTCCAGCTCTGCCTCAATGATGGCCTCTTTCTCCGGGCCAAAGTTTTGCTTTCTCTGTTTCATCGGCTTTGCTGCGGGGTTAATGTTGAGGTGATGCTTATCTATTATCGGGTCAATTCCCACTAAATCCTAGGGAGACCAGGCAAAAACATCGCCATTGTTTCTCAAGAAAGCTATGAGATCAACCAGCGCCTCTGGGCTCAAGGTCGTTCCCAGAGCAATCATAAAGTAGAATGTTCGCAAAACTGACCAACGAGGTCGTAACCTCCTATAATTCTAAATCCGAGTTCAGTTTCTTAAAGCAATCATAAAGTAGGATGTTCGCAGAGCTACCCGTATCCACAAAGACTCTTTTCACATTGTAGTTAGCGATGGTGGCAGTTATTACTAAAGCATCTATATGAGGTTCAAGAATACCATTATCGTCCTTGGATCCAAAGCAGGTGTTTGGCCTCAGGGCTAACTGTCCAACCTCACTTTCCTTTCTTGACAGATCTCTCACGTCTCGCACGTAATTATTCTGGGCACATCGCGAGTTCTCATCCCATTCCCCTCCTGTAATCTTTTGGATCACTCCTCTTATCTCCTGGGCTTGGTTTTCTCTTTTCCCGCTACTAAGGCTGCCCTCTTGCTCACGCCTATTCCCCTGGCGTCGGTCCTGTCTAAAGGGGTCTGATCTGGGCTCCTCCCTCCTTGTGTTCACGAATTCTTTAAGGTGACATGCCTGCACCATCCGCTCCAGCTCATCCTTCAGATGCGTGCACTGGTCTGTGTCATGACCATATTCATTATGATACCTGCAGAATCGATCAGATCTATCCTTTTTTGGCTTTTATGTGTATGTTCTTGGCCATTTGAGGTTAGGATGTCGTTCAATGGCCTGAAGTATCTCCCCCTGTGGCGAGGCCAGGGGTGTGTACTTATCAAACCTGGGTCTTCCCCCTCCCAAGTCAGTTCTGGGTTTCTTTAGCTATGCCTTCTCATCCCTATCAACTCGCTCCCTTCGTCTATCCCCATCATCTTTCAGTCTTAAGTCCTCCTCCAGATGGATATATTTTTCAGCTCGTGTTAGAAGTTCGCCGAACGTCTGTGCTGGTTTAACCACCAGCGATTGAAAGAACTCTCCCTTCCTCAGTCCCTGAGCCATGGCGTTAATCAAGAGCTCCTCAGATGCTGATGGTACCTCTAGTTTGGCATCCGAGAAATGCTTAATGTATCCCCTCAGGCCTTCTCCCTCTTTTTGCTTCATGCTAACCAGCTCTAATGGCATCTTCTGGTATTTCCTACAACTGGTAAACTAGTGTAGGAATGACGATCTGAACTAATCAAAGTTGCTGATAGATCAAGGTGGCAACTGGCAGAACCATAGCTGGGCTGATTTGGTGAAGGTCATCGAAAAGACTCGGCACATCACCGCATCAGTGAATTTATGCAAAATAGCCGCGTTCTGAAATCGGCAAAGGTGATCCCACTGCTCTGTTATTCCATTATACTCGAATCCCAGAGAACTATAAGAAGCTGGCAGATCATCCATTATGACGTTCTCTATGAATGGGGTGCTTCTCCGCACTTGTCCTGCCACGCTGCCCACCATCTTTTTCTTAACCTCCCTGACCTCTTTTTGCAGATTCTGCATCTGCTCAGTGAGGTCGAGGTTGGTCTTGCTGGAAGTATCACTGTCCGAGATAAAAGAGCCCCCCTCCTCATCTTGAGCAGGATTGGTCCTGAATGGGGTGGTCTGGCCTGGTTCTGCCTCCGGCGGTTAAGTTACTTTAGAGGGGGTGTTGAAAGCTCGGCAATTTGTTTACCACAGATACCTCCACCGCTTTTCCGATGAGGTCAGATATTTGTCGTATGAAGGTATCATTCAGCGATTCGCCATCAGCGTGTGTCGTTTCTCCTTGAGGAGGTTGCGGTGTGCTTCTCCTAGCTGCTGCTGATGGCCCTGCCGCCTCCGGAACCCCCATCGGTGTGGCCGAACTTGGTGTACTGCCCAGCTTCGCCACGAGATTTTTCTTGAACCCATCTGATTCCATGATTTTGTCTCACGTCTTAGCTTGGTTCCACTCTTCCCACAGACGGTGCCAATTGTTTCCTCTTAAAGAATGTTCACCAAGAACGCCTGCCTACTTCTGAAATGATCCTGAACTGCTTCACAAAAATACGTTAGAAAGGACCACTAGGGGGATTTCCGGTGGAAACCTCTCTGATGCTTAAGTCAGTTAAGTAGTTTGATATCGGAATAACCAAAGTGAGAAAAATGCTCAGAATGTCATACCTCTCCTTGGCCTTCAGCCCAAGATATAAATCCATCAAGCTGGGGACCCTTCCGAGATCTCGAAAACGAAATTCGCGAATTTGGGGCCGTTATACCGAATGACTTGATCAGGCTATTCTGTTCTGGAATGACCTGATCAAGTCATTCTGTTCTGGAATAATCTAATCAGGAAATTTGCTCGGGGAAGATCGAGGTCAGCCTAATCACCAATTTCCTTGTATTCCTAACCTAACCTCAATAAAACATTGTCTAGGGGATGAGGTCGGGCTAGGACGCATCTTGTCAAGCTACAAGCTTATCCCTCCATGCTCTCTTCCCTTCTTGGGGTCTTGGTTCAGCTCATCCCAACTAGTCCTGCTTGAGCTATTTTATGGCTCCCAGTTTCCTTAGGTCATGTATGATTTAGATCATACCAGAAGGATTACGCGTCCGTCGGTAAATATAAATAATTCTATTAGCACAGCCAATTCCTCGATCGTATTAACAACATCCGATTTTTCGTAATCCAAATCCTCGATATCTAAACTCATTCTCACAATTATAGTGTCCTATTTTTGGCGCTTGATCAGTTACTCGAGGATCAAACGGATAGTAATTCTCATTATTAATTAGAGATTCATAAACATGAAAATCAAATTTAATAATAAATCTAGCATTTGGCACATGATTGAAAAATCTGATCATAACAATTTCATGAATTTCATCCTGGAATTGTATTTGGTGTTGAAAAGATGGGGTGAATTGAAAAATGGGTATATTGGTTCTTTTGTTGGACTTGTTATGATTAGTAGTGGCTGGTATTCCTAAAGTATGTAGGTTTCTTTTATAATCATTTATAATTTCATTTCGAATAATTCTTCGGCCTCAACTCATCGATAATTTTATTATCCTCAGTCAATAACTCCTCGATCTTCTTTTTAAAATACTTTTGTTTTAAAAACAATTAGAAAAATGGAAATATGAACATATTAATGCAAGTCCTGCGGCACGGGAAAAAAAATAAATATCATGAAAAGGAAGCACAACAAGTGTTTTTCATGGTATTTATTTCTTTGTTTGTGCCCCAAAACTTGCACTATCATGTTTACATTTACATTTTTCAGTTTTTAAAAAATGGTCGAGAAATTATTAGCTGAGGTTAATAAAATCATCGATAAGTCGAGGCCAAAGAATTAATTGAAATGTAATCATAAATGATTATATAAAAGAAACCTATATACTTTAGGAATACCAGCCACTACTAATCATAATATGTCCAACTAAAGGACCAATATACCCATGTTTCCATTTCACCCAACTTTTAAATAAACATAACATCCAAATACTGATCACCACATTTCATTTCAAAACCACCATCCCAACAATTTAAAACTTTTTAAAACCACCATCATTTTTTAAAAAAGAATTGAAAACCGTTATTAGAGGGACGAAACCTCTCGGTCGGTGCCGTACACCACGTCATCACCGATGTCCATCCAACCAATCACAACATCAATCAATCATAATATATATGTAATTAAAAATAATAACATACATTAAATAATAATAATATACATTAAACACAACCTAATTAGTCCTAATTTTATACAAATATTTATAATTGAACCCAGTTTATAAATAATTACAAATTCAACCCAAAAATAAAACTTAATTGCATAGATGGACCCTAAACCAAAAATCATTCACAAATGCATAAATCAAGCATAAATTCCTAAACTGAACCCCATTTCAATTTCTCAAAATCTAATTCTTAAATTCAAGTCAAATTAAACTAAAACCCTAAAATAAAAAAAAAATAATATATTTGAATTAAAAGGCTAACATATCTTAATATATTATGTTGGCGGTGCTTCGATGGTGATCTGACGGTGGCGATGGCTACAGCAGCAGCGGCGGCGGTGGCGGTGGCGGCTCCTCTCGCGAGACCTAACCCTACTTTTGGTTGTAGGGTGGTGAAATGAATCTGTCCGCTGGGAGGGTTAATTTATATTAAGTTACCGACGGACATGAATTCGTCGGTAGCCGCCGGTAGCAAAATCTGGTGATGCCGATGGACAGTATTCCATCGGTAAATGGAAACCGGCATTGCCAACAAATACATTTTCATCAGAAATTAATATCCAATTTATTTTACTTTTTGTAAAATATGGCCGATGGAAAGTTTTTGTCGGCAGTTTTTGCTAACTTTTTGTCGTCAACCTCCTGAGGACTTGCTGACTGACTCCGTCTGCAATTGGTGTCATCGGTAAATCAGTAGGTAATGTTGGTCTTTTACTGACGGGTGGCTGCCCGTCGGTAATATCCGTCGGCTTTATTGATTTTTTTTGTAGTGGTTTTGTTAAGTTGGATTTGTCGCACTTGGTGATGCTTGTAATATTTGTGTTTCTTGAAATGAGGAATAATGAAGGTGAGAAGGTGTTTTGTGTATTGGGCAGTGCAAAAAGTTGAGAGGACAGAAGGGGTTTTCGACGGCGGAAAAGGTTAGTGGGTTTATTGTGAGCCTTTAATTTTTTGCTTATATTACGAGGTAATGGGTTGTCGACTCGTGTCCGACACTTTTCAGAGTGCATTTAATGATCTTAAATGGGAGGTGATGGCTGATGGTTTTACGCTTTTACCAAGAGACATGTCGAATTGACTTCTGCAGTTAACTCATGATCACATTCTAATCGGTTTCCTACCTCAACCAATCATAAGGTAGGGGACTATACGACATTAAATATTCATATTGGCAAGTATGTAGGTATTGTATGAATTAAGTAAGCGACCTCTTCTTCTAGGACGTGCAATCCTTTTGGGAGGTGGACAAGTTATTTTGGGAGCGGCGACCTCTTATGTGAGGTGGCTAGCTCTTATGGGATAAATGATATTGAGCAGCTCGGCATTGAGTAGTAGCTCGATGCTGAGAGCTGGCCTCCTGATTTAATATGATTTTGGGCCCTGTTGGGCTAATATGGATCTTATGGGGGCGGACTAAGATTATGGCCCATGGCCACTATGGTAATTTAAGCGAGAGTTCTTATATCTATGGAAAATTAGAATACAGGAGGAATCATGATTCTAAGTGGGTATTTTTTATGGTATTATAGTTTCAATAGGATAAGGGAACCTTAGATTGGGAACACGTCTCTCATCTATATAAAAAGGACTCAGACCTCATTCTTTTCTCTCTAGGTTGATTTCACATCCTACGTTTAGCACACGTCTCTCCTTGAGTTTTGTTTTGCAGGAAGGATCAAGCAGGTTGCCAGGAGCTTTTTGGGGATCTATTAAGTCACTGACTGCAGTCAGTACTTTCTATTCTTGAGGCACCAATCTTTTTGGTCGCATCAATAAGTCACATTCAGCCGAGTCATATTAAGATGAAGAAGGCACACTAATACTATCAACCTCTTATATTGGTCCAGATCATATAACTATATCCCATCAAAAGCTGTCACCTTAAGTCTTTCAGATAAATGAGTCGGAACTGAATTGCAAGAAGCACGTCATATTTAGAGATGTTAAACGTGCTAACTTCAACGTATATCAGGTTAAATAATTCATGCAAAATAAAATCAGATTAAACAGGCTCAATATAGAGGGCCCGTCCTAAACCTGTAGCGTTTTGGACCACTAACAAGCCACGTATCAAAATTTTAATAATTATATATTTAAGTTTATAAAACTTTGAATTCAAACATATGTAACATTTAAATTTAATATACACATGTATTTTATCACCCCTATATATTAATACAAAATATTCCTAACCTATGTGTCTGCTTCGTATGCTTCGTTTGACAAATAAAAAATTCTGGTGCTTCGTTTGCTTATATGTCATACGAGCCTAATATTTACCTAATTTAATACTTTTCTTTTGTTGTATCTTACCAAATTTAATTCTTTTATTATATTTTTTCATATTCCATACTTTTCTTTGATTCTCCTAATATAAAATATAAATAAGTCATATATAATTAGTAGAAAAGATCTAAATTAGTTATTTTAATTAAAAGACAAACAACATAAATAATCTTAATTACAAAAAAAAAATTATTATGAAAATAATTAAATAAATTTTATTGGTAATAGAATTTAAAATAATTTTATTTTTGGAGTTTCAAATATTCTATATATGTAAAATATGAGTTCTTTACAATAATCTAATTATGTAATTAATATTAGTAATGTATTCAATCTAAACATAAAAATATTAAATTATATACTAATAATTAATAAATATTGATTAGACACTAGTACAATGCGTCACGGGTTGAGAGTATGACATCTTTTGAATATCTCAAAGTATGTAACTAGTAATTATTAACGAATTTATTCTAAATATTATTATATAAAATGAATTAATAATAATAATAATTAATTAAATAGATATTAGACACGGGTTTAGAATCTAACGCCTTTTGAATATTTTAAGTATGTAACTAAGATTATTAATGAATTTAGTTTAAACATCATATACAAAATTACTTAATAAATAGATTAGACATGTACAAGGCACGGGTTGAGAATATATTATTTTAATTTTTTTTATTTTAGATTTAAAATTCAGTAATTATCAAAAATATTTTTTATATTTATCTTTTGATAAGCCCAGTGTAATACACGGGTGTTAAAAATTATATATTAACTCAAAATCCTCATAATCTATTTGTCTGTTTCGTATGCTTCGTTTGGATAATAAAAAAATTTTGTGCTTCGGTTGCTTATGTGTCATGCGAGCCTAATATACCTAATATTTAATATATTTTTATTGTATCTTACTTAATTTAATTTTTTTTAATTGTATTTATCCTAACTTAGTATTTTCTTTTATTATATTTTTTGTAATTCAATAATTCTCTTTTATACTCCTAATATAAAAATATAAATAAGTAATATATAATTAGTAGAAGAAAGTCTAAATTAATTATTTTAATTAAAAGATAAACTAAATATGAAATAATTTAATTACAAAAAAAAATTATTTATGAAAATAATTAAATAAATTGTATTTATAATAAAAGTTGAAATAATTTATTTTTGAAATTTTAAGTATTTTATATAGTTAAATTATGATATACTTGCAATAATTGGAGTATGTAACTAAAAATTAGTAATGAGTTCAATCTAAATATAAAAAAAATACATAAAATAATAATAATTCATTAATATTTATTAGACAATGGCATAAGGCGGGAAGGCTTGAGAGTATGACACCTTTTAAATTTTTCAAAGTATGTAACTATAATTATTAACAAAATTAATCTAAATATATAAATATAAAATTATTTAATAATGATTAATTAATATAGATTATAGGGGGTTGATAATGTGATATCTTTTGAATTTTTATAGGTATGTAAATATAATTATTAACCAATTTAATATAAACATTAAAATATTATATTAATTAATTATTATAATAATTAATAAATTGAACAGGGCATGGGTTGAGAATACATCCTTTCAATTTTTTATATTAAATTTCAAACTTTATTATTTTCACAAGTATTTTTATATTTAATTTTTTATAAATCTCGTATAATACACGGGTGTTAAACTAGTAATAATATATTTACAATATATTAAATAAATATATACTTTTACAGTAAAGTAAATTAGCCTCTAATATGCGATGTATATTGTGACAACAAATAACATACAAGTGAGTGGGTTTTTTTTCTTTTTCTAAATTGCAACATTAATGTCTTTACACTTTAATCACTATTTGTATCCCTTCTCAATAATAACCTATCGATTCTTTATCGCATTGACAATCCATTTCATACTCTTTTCGTCCTATTCTATCTGTCGTAATTGATCATTTCATGAAAATTAAAAAAGATGATTGGTGTTATAATTATAGGTATCAAATGACCATAATATATTTTTGTTTAAAATAATTAAAAGTCTGAAATAATAAAGGTAGGAGTAAAAGTAGTAAAGTAACATTTAATTCTTATTTGAAAAGTAAAAAAAGTAATAATGATTAGAATGTGACAAAAAAAACTTCAAATTGCGGCAAATAGAACAGGACGGAGGAGTATTATTTTTCTACGATTAACGAGAATTATGTGTAGTTTATGACACTTAATTATAAGAATTTGAATTAGAGGTCTTGGTTTTCTATTAATCCTAACATATTAATAGAATACAAAAAACTTTAATTTAATAATCGTTGGCAAATTATTAGTTGGATCCGGGTGCACCTTGCAAGGTGCACCCATTCTCCCATATAAAACGCCATTCCATAATTACACGCGCCTATTACATTTTTTTTTTCTGAATCCATTTCAACCACACGCGCTGCTCTCAAAAACTCCATCGACAATCTGAACAAAAATCGATCCAAAAATTCCATCAAAAATCGATCCAAAAACTCCATCGACAATCTGAACAAAAATCGATCCAAAAACTCCATCGCCAATCTGAACAAAAATTGATCCAAAAAATCCATCGCGAATCTGAACAAAAATCGATCATTGCCGAGAGATCGATCAGTGCCGAGAGATTTATCTAGAGTTTTCATCAAATACCTCCGAATTAATTGCTGTTGCACCTCCACAAATCCTTTCGATTCCAATGGACTTGGATCTGATAGAGGTTCTAATGGACGCGAATCGATTCGAGGGTAAGTTATTTTTGAAGTTGATTTATTTTCGTATTGAATGAGGTTTAAGCTATTTCTATTTTTGTTGCTGCAGCTCTTCCGATTTGTGTTTCTACTGCAAATATTCCAGTTTCTGGGAATGGTGCGAGTTCAAACATTGATGAAAGTAGTTCTATTATAGGAGCAGGTATATGATTTCTCTTTTTATGATTCATGGAAGGGGAAGGGAATGTTTGATGATTTTTGAGTCTGTATGTGATGATATCTGAAAGTAGAATGTGATGATATCTAAAGTAGAATGTGATGATATCTGAATGTAGAATGTGATGATATCTGAAAGTAGAATGTGATGATATGTCAGTCTGTATGTGATGCCATCTGAAAGTAGAATGTGATGATATCTGAATACAGAATGTGATGACATCTGAAAGTAGAGTGTAATGATATCTAAATGTTGAATGTGATGCTATGTGAATGTTGAATGTGATGTTATGTGAATGTTGAACGTGATGCTATTTGAATGTAGAATGTGATGATATCTGAATGTAATATATGATGAGTTGTCTCAGTGTTATGTAATGATATGTGGTATTAATATGTAATTAACATTTTTGTATTAATCACATATTTTTGGTTTGTTTTATTTTCTTTGTCTTATGTAGTGAGTGGTGATAGTCAGTCAGCTGAGAGAGCAATGCGCGATGATGATTTGGTTGGCATTATAGTAAATTCTGTTGACGAGGCTTATGATTTGTATAATGATCATGCTTTTAGGGTTGGGTTTAGTGTTAGGAAGGGGAAGGATAGGAAGAGGGTTGATGGCTCAATTTTGATGAAAATGTTTCTTTGTTCTAAGGCTGGTCAGAAACAAGTTTCAAAAAAAAGTAGGTCTTATGCTAAATTAGATGTGAGAACAGGTTGTCCTTCTTTTATTCGATTTGATATTGATCGTAGTGGTTTGTGGGTTGTTACTGCACATAAAAACGATCATAACCATACATTATGTCCACCTACATCTAGTCATCTTCTTCCATCTCATAGACAAATTTGTCCGACTCAACTTGCTTACCTTAAAGAATTAAAAAAAAATGGTGTTGGTGTGGCCGATGGTGTTCGGGTTTTGAAAAACCAGTCCGGTGGTTCACCTTTTTTAGGGTTTAGCATTAGAGATGCATATAATGCATTGAGTAAATCGAACGTATTTGATGGTACTGATTCGAACACTTTAATTCAAATTTTTAAAAATAGGCAAGCTAATGAGAAGGACTTTTTTTTCGATTTTGAGGTCGATAGTGAGTCTGGGCTTTGTAGTTTTTTTTGGAGAGATGGTCGTATGCGGCAGGATTACGAATTATTTGGTGATTTATTGGTGCATGATACTACGTATCGTACTAACAAATACGATATGATTTGTGGTCCATTTGTCGGCATGAACCATCATGGTAAGAATGTGATGTTTGGGTGTGGGTTCCTTATGAATGAGAGAGTTCGGTCATTTGAGTGGTTGTTTGGCACTTTTTTGAGATCTATGGGCGGTAAGCACCCTATTACAATCATGACCGACCAATCTGCTGTCATGGCTGCTGCTATTTCCAAGATTTTTACAATGTCACGACCTCGACTCTGTGTTTGGCATATTGGGGAAAATTCGAAGATAAATATCAGATCACTAAGAAGTCAAAAAGGTTTTATAGACCTTTTCAACTATTTGCTTAAATACGTTGAAACAGAGGCTGAATTTCAGTTTTACTGGGAAAAGTAAGTAAATATTTTTATGTTTAACTTATCTGTTAATTTTTTTGATAATATATTGCAGCAATATGTGATGATATTTGGACTTATTATATGATGATATGTAGTAGAATTATGTGATAATATATGTCAGTAGTATGTGATGATATCTGAAAAAGATTCAGGTTTTTAGGGTTTTCTTTTTTTCTAAAGTAAATTGTGATGATATGTGTCAGCAATGTGTGATAATATGTGTATGTAGTGCGTGATAATATCTGTGTAGGTAGTGTGATGATATGTGAAGTACAATCTGGTTTTAGGGTGTTGCTTTTTTGATAATGACATATTGAAGTAAAGTGTGATGGTAACTATGAGTGTTGAGTGATGAAATGTGTTACTAATGTGTGATGATATCTGAAAAAGATTCAGGTTTTTAGGGTTTTCTTTTTTTTCTAAAGTAAATTGTGATGATATGTGTGCAATGTGTGATGATATGTGTATGTAGTGTGTGATGATATCTGTGTAGGTAATGTGATGATATGTGAAGTACAATCTGATTTTAGGGTTTTGCTTTTTTGCTAATGATATGTGGAAGTAAAGTGTGATGGTAACTATGAGTGTTGAGTGATGGAATGTGTCACTAATGTGTGATGATATCTGAAACAGATTCAGGTTTTTAGAGTTTTCTTTTTTTCTAATGATATTTTGGTGTAAAGTGTTTTAATATGTGTCGGTAATGCTTGATTTTTTATTTTTTTTTCAGGATGCTTACAGATTATGGATGTCAGAATAATGCTTGGTTAAAAAGGCTTTATGATATACGAGCAAAATGGTGTCCTGCGTTTAACAAGGATTGGTTTTCAGGTGGTATTTTATCTTCTCAAAGAAGTGAGAGCACAAATCATGCTCTTACAAGGAAATTATCAAAGACGGATGGGCTTTGCAATTTCTACAACATGTTCATTGGAGTTGTATCCGAGTGGAGGAGTAAAGAGAATGGAGATGACATACGTTGCATGCTAGGTACACCATCTATGGCCTTAAATGATGTGAAGTTGGTTTTACATGCTAGAGATGTGTATACAATTGAAGCTTTCTCTTTATTTGAAGATCAATATATGAAAGGGACTGCATGTCATCAATCCTTTTTCTCTATAAAAGGGTATACTATGACATATCATGTATGGGTTGAGGGTAGGGATGTTATAAAACATGCAGTAACTTTTAATGCTGCAGATTTGTCGGTATCTTGAACGTACAAGTTATTTTTTGAGGTTGATATTTTGTGTTGTCATTGTTTGTGTGTAATGAATATACATTGTGTTTGTGCCATCCCAGAGAGATATGTTACAAAAAGATGGCGCAAGAATATTGTTAGTGATCGTGTTTTAGATGATGTTCCTGTATTTGATTCCTCGAGTAAATTGATGGCGGGCTTGTTATGGAGGACTCAAATGAATAGAAAGTTTAAAAAGTTGATTTTAGAGAGTGAAAACAATATTGAAACTCGATCGAAGTGTGAAGAAGCTTTTGAAAGTGATAAAGTTAGTATTATACGTGAAGTAGGACCCATTTATTTTGAAGACTGTGTTGATCCATCATTGAGTTGTGTTATTCAAAATCCTCAAAGTTGTCGTGAGAAAGGTAAGCGGAATAAAAGGGAGAAGAGTATACTTGAGAAGAAGTGCAACCAAGCGAAAGGAAAAAGAAATCGAGTGCAAATTGCCGAGTCACAAACTAAAAAGGTTGTAGAAAGTCTACAGGTATTTATTCTGTAATTTATATATTATTTTTCTGTAATGTGCTCGTTTTTTTATTCTGTTCTATTTTTTTTAGGATGGTATTTCTACATTTACCGGAGACAGTTATGTTGTGCATCCGAGTGTTGGTCCAACATCGATTTTGAATTTCATAGTTGTTAGTCCGAATACGAGTTCAAAGCTTCCACCATTGCCACATTCTTTTGAGTTGTAATTCTTTTAGTTTAAAGTCAGTTTATAGTTAGTATTTTTTTATGACTGGTGTTTGTTCTTTAGTTGTGGTTAATTTTTGAATCTTTGAATTTATTTTAACAAATAAATTGTTGGTGATTCAAAATGTGTAGATGGTGTGTGGATGTTATATGTGATGATGTGTCTATGGTGTATATGTGGCTGATATATGTGATGATATTTGGATGGTGTGTGGGATGATATGTGGCTGGTGTGTAAGATGATATGTGTTTGGTTTGTGGGATGATATGTGGCTAATATATGTGATGATATTTGGATGGTGTGTAGGATGATATGTTGCTGGTGTGTAAGATGATATGTGTCTGGTTTGTAGGATGATATGTGGCTGATATATGTGATGATATTTAGATGGTGTGTAGGATGATATGTTGCTGGTGTGTAAGATGATATGTGTCTGGTTTGTAGGATGATATTTGTCTGGTTTGTAAGATGATATGTGGCTGAATACTCTTCCCGTGGTTGTTTATGTTATGTTTGCGCATGTTGTATATTCATAAATTTCTCTACTTAACATAAACACTAGCTATAGTTCATACTGGCAAACAATTACTCAAACAGCAATTAGTAACAAGGGATCGAGTCGAGCCATGGCCATAAAGAAACGCGAACCAAGTTTAGTGAATTCAATCTGAAAATAAGATAATATACACTCCACACTTATTTACACATCATATACTATTGAAAATATACTGTTCCCATTAATAACTTTAAAATAAAATATGCATAGTTTAAATCATATTCGATCATAGTTACTAGATCACTGATTCACGATTCAACAAATATCGAGTCAATAATATTTGCGGCCTCGACATCATAGTCAATTTGTCGATTTAGAGATGGTTTAGTTGACCGCAATGATTGACCCAAAGTCGATTCTAATTGGTCACCCACCTCTGTTTACATATTTTAATATTTAACCTTCAAATTAGAGTATTTAACATATCATGCATTTAGCATTACAACTATATAAAGTATCCAATCTATTAAAATAAAAGAATTATAAACTTATCATATAATACTAATATTCCAAAGCATGCATATTAAGCAGCAAATCTAACAACCACATACAACTAAAATCGTTTGTTGTTTCTAACACCTCAACCTCGTACCATTAATGTAAAGCTTGAAGTAAAATATAAACAATAGAAACCAGAATTTTTTTTCCAACACCTGAATTTGCTACATGAAACAGACCTAAACAAGAATATTGTTTTTACTCAGAATATCACTACAGCAAACAACCACACGTCCGACATCTTTCAACAATTTTTTCTTCCTCGTACTCTCCTCCATCATTATGATCGCTGAACAGTACTTTTCTCTCAATGTCTTCAACATATCTTTGTCCTATTGAAAAAATATACAAGAAAAACCAATCAGAGACAACACATTCTGAACACGGAGCATTCAAGCAAGAACAACATATGCTTTCAAGTAACCATAAGTAACAAAAACCCAATTATTTTCTAGTTTTAGTAGTTTTGACTCTTTCTCCGGTGAAGTTAAAAACTAAGTTTCCCTAAAAATAAACTATCATGTTAGCTTCGGTCTGGTTGTAAAACTTGTGTTCATCCTAGCTATTTCTATATTTTTCCTATAAAGTGCACAGTGATGTATAACTTCACCTCAACTAGTAATAAATAACAAAGACGGAAAATAGAGAAATAAATGAGTATAAACTTCTAATTAAATTTACTTACATTATCTTAAAAATTCATTTGTAATCCCAGAAAGAAGAAATCAATATTACATTGATAACATCACAAATCTCATATATATATTCATCATCAGTGCTTGTGAAATATAACATATTCATAATCATCACTCAAACCATACACATACTATCACACATACTATGCAGACACCATCACACAGACTATGCACGTACCATCACATAAACCATGCACATATCATCATCACAAATCTCATATATATATTCATCATCAGTGCTTGTGAAATATAACATATTCATAATCATCACTCAAACCATACACATACCATCGCACATACTATTCAGATACCATCACACAAATTATGCACATACCATCACATAAACCATGCACATATCATCATCAATAACTTCTTAAAAATTCATTTGTAATCCCAAAAAGAATAACATATTCATAATCATCACTCAAACCATACGCATACCATCACACATACTATTCACATACCATCACACAGACTATGCACATACCATCACATAAACCATGCACATATCATCATCAATAACTTCTTAAAAATTCATTTGTAATCCCAAAAATAATAACATATTCATAATCATCACTCAAACCATACACATACCATCACACATACTATTCAGATACCATCACACTGACTATGCACATACCATCACATAAACCATGCACATATCATCATCAATAACTTCTTAAAAATTCATTTGTAATCCCAGAAATAATAACATATTCATAATCATCACTCAAACCATACACATACCATCACACATATTATTTAGATACCATCACACAGACTATGCACATACCATCACATAAACCATGCACATATTATCATCAACGACTTCTTAAAAATTCATTTGTAATCCCAGAAAGAAGTAATCAATATTACATTAATAACATCACAAATCCCATATATATATATATATATTCATGATCAGTGCTTGTGAAATATAAAGAATAACATATTCATAATCATCACTCAAACCATACACATACCATCACCTCAACTAGTAATAAATAACAAAGACGGAAAACAGAGAAATAAATGAGTATAAACTTCTAAGTAAATTTACTTACATTATCTTTAGTAAAACCTGCATTCCATGCATCCACGCCCAACTTCCCCTTTTATGTTTCAAGATGTCTCATGCAATATATTCCACAGTCATCAAAATTATTTGCTGATCTCCATGGCATTTTGACAATTGATTGAAAAAATATTTCAACATTCACATTCTTCTTCAAATTGTTGATTTCCAAATATTTGCTAAATGCTGATGCCTGAGAATTGAATATAATGAGATACAATTAGTACAACCGATCTCCATGACATTTTTCAAAATTCACATTCTTCTTACAGGAAGATACATTCTTTTTTTTTTTGTTTGTGTAATTATTGTTGTAGAGTACTTACAATTTTTTTGGGGCCATTGTCCGTAATGAATTGCAACACTTGTGCGTTGTGCAAGTGGTCTGTTGTCAATTATTTATACAGCACAGTCTTTGAAATTGAAACAAACAATCCAATAATGAAGATCTTTCAATACAGGGAAAAAGACCTGTAATTTTAGATACTATTAGAACATTGTAATGTATATTCAGGAAATCTTTATATAAATA
>BMAC01000747.1:15728-31542 GCA_014905375.1 Phtheirospermum japonicum
ACAGTGTTATATTTTTAATTAAAATTTTTATTACAGATGATATGTAAAAGTGACTGTTTTTAGTGTAAAAGTGACACTTTGAACTGAAAAAGTGACAATATTAATTGTTGAAAAAGCGACACTTTCTAGTAGTTGATAGTAATCGTTATTTTATTAATTTCTTTCCTGTAAAAAACTGTCACATTTACACCGAAATATGTTACTATTGGTTTTTTGCAGAAAAAGAGTTGCTACACAAATTATAGTAGTCAAGTTATAATACTGTCACTTCTTAAGATATTACTGTCACTTTATAAATAAAAAGTATCACTTTCTAATAATTGATAGTAATCGTTATTTTTTATGTTTTTTTCTTGTAAAAAACTGTCACATTTGCACCAAAATATGTCACTTTTGTCCAAACAAGTGTCACTTTTGATTTATTGTCCAAAAAGAGTTGCTACACAAATTGTAGCAGTCAAATTATAATTTCGTCACTTCTACAGTGTTATATTTTTAATTAAAATTTTTATTACAGATGATATGTAAAAGTGACTGTTTTTAGTGTAAAAGTGACACTTTGAACTGAAAAAGTGACAATATTAATTGTTGAAAAAGCGACACTTTCTAGTAGTTGATAGTAATCGTTATTTTATTAATTTCTTTCCTGTAAAAAACTGTCACATTTACACCGAAATATGTTACTATTGGTTTTTTGCAGAAAAAGAGTTGCTACACAAATTATAGTAGTCAAGTTATAATACTGTCACTTCTTAAGATATTACTGTCACTTTATAAATAAAAAGTATCACTTTCTAATAATTGATAGTAATCGTTATTTTTTATGTTTTTTTCTTGTAAAAAACTGTCACATTTGCACCAAAATATGTCACTTTTGTCCAAACAAGTGTCACTTTTGATTTATTGTCCAAAAAGAGTTGCTACACAAATTGTAGCAGTCAAATTATAATTTCGTCACTTCTAAGTATTAACATCACTTTTACACTAAAAATAGTTACTTTACATATCATATTGTAAAATTTTAATTAAAAATATAACACTGTCACTTTTTCCATTATTAGTGTCACTTTTGACTCTAAAAGTGTCACTTTTGACTTCAAATATATTTTATCTTCTATATAAATCAATAACATTATAATCAAACTAAATATTAATGTTCCATACTTTAAATTATACTAAAGAAAACATACATAATTGCTCAAAACTTTTGTCACAATTAGTGTCACTTATGGATCTAAATGCATCACTTTTGCACTTTTAAATGTACTTTGACAAAGTGATCAATAACCAACATTATTATAAAGCTTAGCGACCGCCTTTGTGTTTGTGTATGTGTGTCTTCTTCTACCTATATGTTATGCATCAATCACCCAACCAACCAAACCCAACTACAATCAACTAACTACCAAATTAAACCTCTCTTAGGAAATAAAAAATAAAAAATCCAATTACTGTTTACAAAATGACCATCAAGAAGCAAAAAATATATGTTTTTTTACTGGATACATGATTTTAATATGAAGCCTTTACCTATCCTACAATACTTGTTTTTGCTCAATAATTGGAGCCCTTTACAAGTTATTTTTATTTAAATATATATATAAAAACAAGCTTTTCTTTCGATTGCCTCTAGAACCCAGATCACATATTAAATCAAACTCTAAGGCTTAATGCTACTAGTTCTATTTTATATGCTAGCTAACCTTGGTTTTTTTAATAATTATAAAACACACACAGACACACACACACAAAAATGTGCAAAAATCTAAGGATGATTGGAAATGAAATGCTAGATGCGTGATTCCTACTTCTCTCCAGAAATTTAGTACTTTTGACATGTTCTTCGTAATTTAGTGTAGAAAAACAAAAGCATGAATGAATTATTTGCACTAATTAATTAACGAGGACTTGTTCAAACCAATGTCAAGAGGCTGATCACATGGACAACCCCAAATGCAATCGAATCGTTCGAAATCATCGATTTCTAACGACCAAAACCCGTCTTCATCACCTAACTTCTTGTCATGGAAATTATATTCTGCTGGAGAATAAGCAAATAAATTTTGCACATCAAAATTTGCTGCAAAAGCCTCATCCAGATATGAATAAGGCACAAACTTTTCTTCGGTTCCCAAACATTCGTCGGCTATGAAGATCACGCCTTCTTTGAGCCACGGAAAGTCGAAAACTCCAAACCCATCACAAAATTCGTATTGCGTCTGATCATAATTTTCGTAAGAATCGCGCACCCTTTCAGGCGACGATCTCTTGGCTTCGTTGTTGTGGTCGGGCTCTCTTTTCTCGTCTCTCGTTCTCTTCCTGTTTTGTGTGTTCTCTCGCTCCATAGCCCTTTTCTGAAAACACAGAAAAAATCACGACACAATAGGCAAAACAAAATAACTCGGCCTTAATCAATCAATTTGAATGTGAATGGATTTTTCGATGGAGAAATGAGAAAGAGTGAGAAATCAAAGAATGGAGAGGAAAAGTGGATCTCAATACACTTGTTTAGTGCCTTGTCCGTTGCCATCGATATCTCGGCCCTCGTGACATTTAGCCCATTTTCACGGAATGTTCGTGTCACGTCAGCTAGGAGACCTTTCTATTGGATGTACACAGCTCAAGTGTCACACCTTGTGATTCATTACACAGCAACATTTTATTAATTAATTTTAAATATTAAATAATTGAGATACTAATTTACCACGTTGCAAAACATATTATGCGAGCGACATTACTGTAATAAGAAATGTGACGTGTAGTTAACCTAAATGATTCTTATTCACATATATAGCGTAAAGGAACAAGCACAGCACCTGAGATGCCCTCCTTTCAATCACAGCACGTAAGCACAGAATCACTCGCTGCTTTTCAGTTTCCGAACTTATCGGGGATCCATCCATGTGCTTAATAAAGAATTCCTGCACAAACATCAACAACAAATATTTAAGCAAAGATTTTCACTTCTAAACAATAAACGTCATCTAATCTATACTATTTTACCCCTGATTCTGGTTAGGATAATATGTTCATTTAGTTTCACTCTTTAATTAATAATAAGACAGCATGCACTGCACTGAGAAATATACCAAGGACGCTCTATTTGCTGACGTGTCAACGGTGGCATGAAAAACAACGTATTCCATATCGATCAACGTGCACACCATGTCATACATAAGGTCCGTCTGATTCTTGTAATGAACGTTCACCACTAAATAGTTCCTCCGGAAATAATCCTGAACCGAAACAACAAGCGAATGTGACCGCCACAAGCTCGCATGGTTCGTGCAATGCTTCCAATGTCGAGGCAGAATTTTCGAAGTGGATCGAGCAGCTGAATGGGGGTAACGCGACCTCCAGGCGAATGTAGCCGAGCTTACGGAGCAGCACAACAGTTGGGGATGCAGCGACGACCTCGCTCCTAGCGACATTGATTCGGTGATTTCTACAATCAACCTACGCTTTTCTTATTTATCTTAAAACTGATTTTGCGCTTATTGAGCTATTTGATGATTGTTGGGACACAATCAGTTCAAGTGTGGGGGGAAGTTGAATGGTTTGTGTAGTTTAGATTTTGTATCATAATATTGCATTCGCAATGAGCATATAGGTTGCATTTAGTATTCATAATAATAATATATAGTTTAGATGCACGTTTACTTATTTTAGCACATTATATAAGTTTATTTGAAAATTAAAAAAAAATTAAAAAAAAAATGGGTAAGTTGTTTACATAGTTCAAAAAGCCCAATCAGGCTAAGGCTTGAAAGATGACGTGGCATGATTAAATAATTACTTATCATATTTTATTTAAATTTAATGCTGAAGTTGCGGGTTACTTATCACTTTTTAGTATTCAGCCGCATGTTGTTTTTTTTTTTTTTTTTTGATTGACTCTCCGGGTGGCGCATGCATAATCTGGTCCTTGTTTTATTGTTTTTTTCTTCTTCTGAGCTTCTCAATTTGCTCCTAGTAGCTGGTTACTAGTGCAAAATTTATTTATTTTTTCAATAAATTGTAATTGTTTCACTGACCAAAACATTGCTTCCTTTGTGTTCTGATAATGCATTCACAACATTGCTTCCTTCCTTTGTGTTCTGATAATGCATTCACAGGTCTAATTTTGTGCTTACATGCATTCTCCTACTTAACTTGTATTTAATTCTCCAACACTTGCTTGAGATATTGATTTGCTCTCGATTTTCCTGTTGGTTGTGTATCTATGTGTTTATGCAGAATGTCCAGTTCGCCGCCGCCGTCTTTCATCTGTCCCAGAACTGCCTGAAGAAGTTCGCCGCTCCGGCGAACAGGTCCCGTAGGTCCCGTTGCCATATCCGAAGTTTGGTGACCTTGATATTCGCGAGGAAATCGGTGGTGGAGGAAATCTTTCACTTTCCACATGGCATTGAAAAGCTGTGGAAAACTAACTACGATTGAAAATTTAAACAATGTCCTTGATACTGATTTTAAAGTCGCATTACGGACTTCTTCCGGCTTCTTAAAATTACTAGTTCAAATTTGTTGACCACAATTGTGAATATTTTACTATCGCATTTTGATTCTAAAGAAAATGTATTTGTCTTTGTTAAACATAAAGTCGGGATCACTTTAGAGGACATACTTCTTTTAAAAAGTTTGCCGGGATCCCGTCATTTCCACCTACGATAAAACACGAGATTCCAGTCATTTCCACCTACGATAAAACACAAGATTTAGACGCTTTTAGAGAGTGTTTAATTTTTCATTCAAAATTGCACCGACGAGTGAGTGAATTGATTTCTTATGCAAGAATAAGACAAACGATGAAGAGAAAGATGCAATAATATTTCTATTAATTCACTGCTTTATCACTCATTCGTCAGATGTACAACGGGTCGGATCAACTTATGTCCAATTTTTGAAAAAATTTGAGAATGTTGACGCGTATGGTTAGGGAGCGGCGCTGCTTAATTCTTATAAAAAATCTATTCATTTTGTATTTTTTTTTATAATTATATACTACTCATTTATATTTTAATTCATAAATTCTCTTTTGTTTCACAAGAGTTTTTTCTTGATGCGCATGAGGGATGACATCAGAGTTGAGTTGAAAGTTGAGTTGAATTTAGAGGAGGGTGAAACCTCTAATGTCCATGATTGTTAAGAAAGTGAAGTCAATCTCGCATAATCATAAAATAGATTGCATGAATGTGAGTGTAATTTTCGGATACGTTAAGTTCATTTTCACCATAAAATTATTTCATCAAAATGTTATGGTTAAAATGAACTTAACGTATGCGAACCGAAAGATTCTTAAGAAATCACAGTCACATTCATGCAATCCATTTTATGATTGGATTCGTGCAATCAATTTTATGATTGCGTTTTCATTTTATGATTGTGCGAAATTGAATTCACTTTTTTAACAATCATGGATATCAGAGGCACTTCACCCTCCTCTGAGTTCAACTCAAACTCCGATGGCATCCCGCAGTTTCGGGATGCGGATCAAGAAAAAACTCGGCCAAACAAAAGAGAATTTATGAATTAAAATATAAATTAATATATAATTATAAAAAAAATACAAAATGAATAGATTCTTTATAAGAATTAACTTAGCAGAACAACCCAAAGGTTGACACGGAGCAGCGCCGATCCCAAGAATAGGCGTCAACATTCTCAAAATTTTTCAAAAAATTGGACATAAGTTGATCCGACCTGTTGTCCATCTAACGAATGAGTGATAAAGCATGAATTAATAGCAATAGTATAGCAATCTTTCTCTTGCAATCTTTCTCTTCGTAGCACCGTTTGTCTTATTCGTTGCATAAAAATTAAATGATTTATCGTAAGTGGAAATGACGGGATCCCCTAAATTGGCAAATCGGTTAAAAACACTATGTCCTCTAAAGTGATCTCGAGTTTATGTTTCCCAAAACAAAAACATTTTCTTTAGAATCAAAATGCGATAGTAAAATATCGACAATTGTACTCAACAAATTTGAACTAGGAATGTCGTAATGCGATTTTAAAATCAGCATCAAGGACATTGTGATTTTCAATAGTAGTTAGTTTTCCATGCCATGTGGAAAGTGAAAGATTTCATGATTTGCCCATGCAAGTATTGGAGAATTAAAAACAAGTCAAGTAGGAGAATGAGAATGTATTGTTAGAACACAAAGGAAGCAATGTTTTGAATGTTTTGGTCAATGCAACAATTACAATTTATTTTTTTAAAAAAAGTTTTGCACTGGTAACCAGCTATTGGGAGCAAATTGAGAAGTTAAGAATGCACAATCAGAAGAAGAAAAAAACAATAAAACACATGGACCAGAGATTTTGCATGCGCTACCCGGAGAGTAAATCGGGGAAAAAAAAAAAGGCGACTGATTCTGATGAAAATCCATCTTCTATTTCATAAAAAAATTAAATTAAAACATGCAATTACATTGCATCGAGAAAGAGCTATTTTACACAAAACAGATTTTGTTAAAATTCGAAAATTGAAATAGATTTTGTAAAATTCGATCAATAGGGTTTCACAAAAAATGGAGTGAGCTGGCGAGTACAGCTTCAATTACAGAAATCTTTTATTCAGATAGGGTTTTCCGGCTTACCTACGCTGCGTCGGTCACCAAATTGTCGCTTGCCCCTCGGAAAAGCACCAACAAGTCTTTGCTTCGCTCCAGATTACACTTTTCCGGTTATCATAAACAAGAAAAGGATTTATTATTTGATAATGGAAGCATCACCTTTTCAGTTCCTTTGATGACATAGTATCCTCCAGGATCAAGTGGGCATTCACCTGCAAGAATAGATAAAGCGCTTACAAGACACATGGAAAATAAAAGACTTGTCATGCAAATAGTGCTTGCTCTGTGATAATAAAGTTTATATGAATAAATCTACGTTTGTAATATGCAATTGAGAAGATATACCATGTCTGGTAAGTTCTTCTTCATCCTTCCCATACAACATGCAGCAGCAACTTCTTAACATGACAGGCATTCTTCCAATAATGACATCTTTTTGAAAATTTGAACTCAAAGGATAAGTGATAGGGTGTTTGGTTGAGCTTATAAGCTCTCCAGAACATCTTATAAGATGTTTCGAAGAGCTTATGAATTAGATGCTTGAGAGCTTTTAAGCTCTTTAAATGGGTTTGGCATTTAAATAGGAAAAAATAAAAATAAAAATAAATTATAAGCTGTCAAATGAGGTATTAGGAGCTTATAAGTTGTTTTTAAATTTCAAAATAAGAACTTATGTCAAACCTCCTTTGAATTTGACCTTTTTCGTTACAAAATGTCATTTGCTAACATCTTATACGATCTATCATCTTATATTATCCAAAAATTTCAACAACTTAATTTTAAAATAAGATCTAACATCTATATAATGTAGAAGCTTATATGATCGTATAAAAAAGCTTAGCCAAAAAGTATACGCTGATAGGCATCATACTTGGTCATTTTTGCATGACAAAAAAACCATTCATAAATAAACAAGCCTTAATTGATATCACCTTTGTTTGGGTTAATATTGAACTTTTGCTTCTTGTAGTATATTCTATGTTCACATATATTGAGCAGCATATCTGAAATCAATCACCACAAATGGTCGAAAGGGCAGTAAGAAACATGATGAGCTGTACGGTAAAGTGGTTTCTCATTTCTAGGGGAAAAAACCAAATCAACATAGTTTCTCTAAATCAGCTATGTTTGAAATAAAAACAAACACATTGAATAATAAAGAAATGGTGCAAAAGCAAATTTTGAGTGCTTATTCAAGCTAGGCATCCTGCACTCCAGTCTCACATTATTACACATGTTAACTAGCAGCAACCAACAATCCCTCAAAAAAGATCATATACTTCATAGCAGAAAAAATGTATAAGACTTTGTAGCTCAGAACATGCATTATGCATAACATTGATTAGACCCCAGAATTTGCAAGGTCTCTATTGAAACTTTTTAGGATAGCTACATGTTGCATACCAAAAAGAATGCATAGCACTTTCGGATACATAATAAACCTATCCTTCTCATAATGGACAAGCTATCATTGTTATTACAATAATCACTCCATTGTAATGCTCAACTAGCATAAGACCCATTTCACATTACGAACGTGATACCTTAAAAAGGAATCAGGAGATAATTCATATGCTAATAAGTAAAACTAAAATACAAATCACCACTCCCTTCGTTGTTTTTCGTTCACTGGTTCTATAATATCTTAAGCTAAGATGATACAAGAGACAACAAAGATTAAAATTCTATCAACTTTTGTCCACATACAGGAAGTTGGGTATCACTCTAAATAAAGAAAAAAGCATGCCTTAAATTCAAAACTAAAAAGGGACCAAAAAAAAAAAAAACTTACCTTCAAGAATTCGGGGACTAATTGGAACTTGTCGACGGCATTCTTCACAGGGGCGGCAAGGGCATGCTTATCGATTTCCAAACTATATATCCAGACAATGACTAAATAAGTGATCAGATAATCAAACTCCATCATAATACGCATAAGAATTAAAAATTAATATATACGAGTCTTCATAATATATATCAATTGAAGATCGGATAGTCACACTCACACACTTAAAAGACCAACACAAACTCTAAATTGCGAAAGGCCAGTGGGAACATCTGAAAAATAAAAATTAAAAAGCTCTAATTCACTCTCAACACTTATCTACTTTTACCCCACACTCTATTAGCTCGAAACCCCTTAATTCTTTCCCTGGTAGTATCCTGATAAAAAACCCTAAAATTTATAGCATAATTTTCCCACCATATCTACGAATTTACCATCTACAATTAGACCATTACATGAGACATACCAGTATGAAAAGTGGTCGTCGGCAACCACGAGTGCTCGGAGATAACGGTCGGATGGGCCTTTTTGTTTTGCCGCCGATAGGTAGTATGTATATTTTTATTGGGAAAATAAAATATATCTTTGGGCACCCCGATCGAAAAAAACACCCAAAAATTTTTTAAATGCATCCACCTCCCCGGACACCCACCGGTCAAGCTCGACTCCAGGATCTCTTGCAGATCGGAGACTGGGAGTTTTACTTTTTGTTACCGGTCAGGAGTATTTTAGGCGGGCCGATCGGGCCGTGGCATAACGTGGGTAATTATCAGGCTAGCGGTATTGGTGGTCAATTTCATGCTGGTCATAATCAGTCGCTGCATTCGGGGTTGCCGGCGGCACCGGGCGGCGGAGGGTCTGGCTATGAGAAGAAGGGGAAAGGGTGTAGTGGTGAGTATTATGAGGAATATAATGCGGCTGAGGAGGGCGGCGCTGGGGAGGATGGGTCGTCGGTTTGGAAAGAGACGAGGAGAGGCGAAGGGGCTGATGGTGGTGTTTATGGGTTTGTTTCCGGTGGGAAGACGGGGTGGGGTCCTCAGGGAAATTGGTAAGAATGGTGATGGAGATCACGTGTTGATAGAGAAGCTGATAACCACCAACTTCTTCAGTTAGAAATTTGATGGGATATGTGAATTGGCTTCTTTTTTTTTTTCTTTTTTTTCTGTTTTGTTGTTTGTAGAAATGCATGAATCATTCATGTGTTGTTGAAGGTATAATTAAAATAACTAAGTTGGTTTCCGACCGATTAAGAAATTGATAATTTATATCAGTGTTCTAAAAATCGGTAGGCGGCCTAAATCCATATTACCTGCTACACAATAAAGTATATGACAATTCAAAACTAAAAGTAATGATCACAAGTTCAAAACTATTGTTCAATTCAAAGTTCAAAACAATATAAATCCATAGCACACATTACAAAATCAAATAACTAAATAAGGGCAAGAGTTCTCACTCTGTTTCTGTTCTATTCTGTTCCAATTCTTGCCCCGTAACAATTGAATTGGCTTTAAAAAAGGTTAAAACCAAAACGACGTCGTCTTGGATAAAATAAAATAAAAAATTGAACTGTCTGGCGCCTAGGCGGCGCCGAAATCCTCCGGCGATTTTTCTGCCCGATTTTCAAAAATCGTGGGCGGTTCGAGGGCGCCGAGCGCCTAGGCGGCCGCCTAGGCCGATTTTTAGAACAATGGTTTATATAGGTAAGTGTTAGTATTTTCTAATTATAGTCTTCTTGAATTTATTAATGTCAATTAAAACTCATAGAATCAGTGTTGGAATTAATATATTTATTATTAGAATAGTAAAATTTTACATTATAATCATCAATTTACAATTTACGAGATAGAAAACAAGTATTTCAAGAATATTAATTAAGGGTATGTGTGAAAATGAAAAATTAATGATATGTTAAATATGGTAACTGGACTATCTTTGTGGGACGGACGAAAATGAAATGGTGAACTATCTTTATGGGACGGAGCGAGTAAAAGTTATTTTAGTCTTTTCATTTATGATTATTTTTGTTTAAAGTATTTTGGACTCAATTGATAATATTTTAAGGTACATATCTGAGCTATATATCTTTTTTATTTGTTTTTTTCATCTATTTTGTTTCTTTGACACCCAAAAAGTTACTAGCGGGTTGTATTCTTAAAACTTTCGAGTTTAAAGGTATTCGATCTAAATTTTTTAACAAGTTAGGTGCAATTAATTGAAATATTTAAAAATACTTTAAGAATTTCTAAGAGTTCAGGGGTATTTGATTGTAACTTTTTAAGTATGCGGTATTCAAATTTAGAAAGATTTTGTGCAATTTAACAAATTAGAAAATGATCGGAAAAATCTCACCAAAGTTTGTGAGGTTTTGTGAGATTCCCAACATATTATAAAATAAATATTCACTAGTTTAACACCCGTGTATTACACGGGATTTATAAAAAATTAAATATAAAAAGTATTTGTAAAAATTATAAAATTTTAAATTTAAAATAAAAAAATTAAAAGGATGTGTATCTCAACCCGTGCCGTGTTCAACTTATTAATTATTATAATTATTGATTAATATTATATTTTAATATTCAGATTAAATTCATTAATAAAATATTTGCATACTTATAAAAATTCAAAAGATGACACATTTTCAAACCGTCTCTAATCTATATTAATTAATTATTATTAACTTATCTTATATTATTGGAAAAGTCTACAGTGCCTTCAAGGCACCATACCTCCACCCCCTCCTGCATTTACAACCTTAGATCTTTTAATATAAAAAAATTTAAACTTGATCTAATGGTTACTATTGAGCCCCATGAAGTGAGGAATGGTACCGTGAAGGCACCGTAGAAGTGCCCTATATTATTATGTTTAAGTTAATTTTGTTAATAACATACTTTGAAAAATTCAAAAGGTGTCATACTCTCAAGCCTCTCGCGATGTGTCATTGTCTAATAAATATTATTTAATTATTATTATATAATTTTATTTTCTTATATTTATATTGAGTTCATTACTAATATTTAGTTACATACTCCAATTACTGCAAATATATCATAATTTACCTATACATAATATTTAAAATTTTAAAATTAAACTATTTCAAATTTTATTATATATACAATTTACTAATTATTTTCATATATAAATTTTTGTAATTAAAATTATTTCATATGTAATTTGTCTTTTAATTAAAATAATTAATCTAGACTTTTTTTCTACTACTTACATATGACTTATTTATATTTTTATATTAGGAGTATAAAAGAAAATTATTGAGTTAGACAAAATATAATAAAAGAAAACTATTAGGTTAGACTAAATATAATAAAAATAAAATATTAAATTAGGCAAGATATAGTAAAAGGAAAATATTAAATTAGGTATATATTAGGCTCGGATGACACATAAACAAACGAGGCACCAAGATTTTTTATTATCGAAATGAAACATACGAATCAGACACATTGATTAAGAGGAATTTTCATTAATATATACTTGTTTAACACCCGTGTATTACACAGAACTGATCAAAAGATAAATATAAAAAATATTTGTGATAATTATTGAATTTTAAATTCAAAATAAAAAATTAAAATAATTATTCACAACCGTACCTTGTACATGTCTAATCTATTTATTAGTTATTATAAATATTAAATAATTTTTTATTTGATGTTTAAATTGAATTCATTAAATCTTAGTTATATACTTACAAAAATTCAAAAGGCGTCACACTCTAAACCCGTTAATATCTATTTAATTAATAATAATTATTATTAAATTATTATATATTAATATTTAGAATAAATTCGTTAATAATTATTAGTTACATACTTTGAGATATTCAAAAGATATCATACTCTCAACCCATGTCGCATTGTATTGGTGTCTAATCAATATTTATTAATTATTAGTATATTAATATTTTTATATTTAGATTGGATACATTACTAATATTTATTACATTCTTAGACTATTGTATATAACTTATATTTTACCTATATAAAATATTTGAGACTCAAAAAATAAAATTATTTTAAATTATATTATCAATAAAACTTATTTAATTATTTTCATGATAAATTTTTTTTAATTAAGATTATTTCATATGTAATGTTTCTTTTAATTAAAATAACTTATTTAGATCTTATCTACTAATTATATATAATTTATTTCTATTTTTATATTAGGAGAATCAAAGAAAAGTATTGAATAAGGAAAAACATAATAAAAAATAAATAAATTAGGTAAGATATAATAAAAAAAAAAGTATTAAATTAGGTAAATATTAGGCTCGGATGACACATAAGTAAACGAAGCACCAAAATTCTTTATTTGTCAAATGAAGCATACGAAGCAGATACATAGGTTAGGAGGATTTTGCATTAATATATAGGGGTGATTTCCTATCTCACTAATTAGAATATAGTTCTTATGTGGTAAAAAGAAATTGTAGACAATGTCTAGCACACCGTCTACATCTGAATGTTTGGTGTGCTAGAAATTGTCTATTTAACAATTTTCTTTATTTATTCACTCATTAATATTAATTAATTTATTTTTCTTTACCGATTACTAGTCAATTATTTAACATAATTCATATTTATCATTTGAAAATTTTTCTAAATATTAATATTATATTTTTTATATTATTAGCAATTCACATTATTCCATTAGAGATGTTCTTACAACATCATTACCAATCTCTCTCCCCCTCTCTTTTCATTCTATGTGTTTTTTCTTTTTTAATTTTTTTCAAGTTCACGTTGTATTTTTTTATCGGTTTTATGACATTCTTATTTAAAGTTTTTATTTAATTTTGATAGAAACCAATATGTTACATTCATATTCAAAGTCTTTTTTCTTAAATTGTTATAAATAGAAAATGATAATTCGCGGAATGCGACTATTGCAACAAATATATGTATAGTAATGTTGAAAATACTCAAATATATATATATATATATATATATATATATATATATATATATATATATATATATATATATATATATATATATATTAACAGGATGTTAACAAATAGTTCAAATAATTTTTTATATTTATTAAACTATTTTCTTAATGCTAGCTAGATAAATTTTATTGATATACGAATTATAATTTATTATTGTGACCTTTTAATCGATATTTTTCTTGTATAATATTACATAAAAGATATTAAAAGTCTTAAGAAGTCCAATAAAGTACGTGATCAAAGTTTACATAAATCTTATAAAGTTTATAACAAAAATCCTACAGTATCCACATAAGTCATTAAAATCTCACAAAATCTACCAAAGTTTATCACTTAAAAAAGTTTTTAAAAGTCTCAATTGAATATACCCCTAAGACTAACTCCAATATACTATCTATCAAGTTCTCTAAATCTCTTAAAAAATTTAAATTCTCTATCTCATTTTAATTTTATCAGACTCCGTAATTATATCAATTCTCTATTTTAGAGACTTCTATTCCAATTTCATATTTATAAATTATTTATCACATATTTAATTGAAATAATAGAAAACTAATTTAAATAAAAGAAAAAAAAATAATAGGGACTCGATGTCACTCTCTATTTGTATAGAGAGTAAAATAAATGAACTCCTTGTCTTGAGAAGCCCATTTAGTGAGTATTTTGGAGTAGTATTAATAATTTTGTCTCTCAAAAGAATTAAAAAACCATTATAGAAAGGCTGTTAGTGAGTATTTTGGAGTAATATTAATAATTTTATCTCTCAAAAGAATTAAAGAACCATATTATTTACTGTTAGAGATAGTCTAACTAGCCAAAAGTATTCTATAGACAAAAAAATTTCATGAATTAGGGAATCCATCGCAAGTATGATCAGAAAAAAAAAAGAAAAAAAAAATAAAACGTTTTTCTTCTAGTTTTACCATGAGTTTTTTTTTTTTCTATTCTAAAACCACGTGAAATTTGCATTGTTTTAGTTAGTTGCGTTCCATGTTCTTTGTTTTATATTTCCTTAGGCTTTTATTTCTTTAAAGCGTTATATTTTTTTGATATTGTGATTCATACATTAAAATTATCTCTCGTATTTATGTACATCTACGAACTTGGTTTATGAACAGGTTTTCTTTTGCTTTTTATTAGAGATTTGTTTTAAGGAGTTATTTTATGAGAGAACAAAAATGGGATTAATAGAAAGAAATTTATCTCTCGTAATAATTTGTAAGCAAAATCTCGTAAATTTAATATTTTTACATCAGAGTAGGTAGTTGTGGTAATTTTCATCATAATCGTATAGTTGAAATTTTAAGTTTAAAAATGGGTAAATGCATACATTACACAAAAACTATTGGAAGATATTAGAAATATATTTATTTATCTTGATTTAACAACTTCGTTGCTTTTATGGATTAAAAATATTTAATGTCCGTAATATATGCATTTTGCGGTTTTAATATTTACCGTATATTTTAAGTAAACTCGGTACCCATAGTATACGATTTTGCTGACCTATATTTTCTGTCAGTAATCTCACAATATTATATTTAAATTCACTCCAATCCGACTCACAATTCAGTCAAACCCGCGTCAATTTAAATCTCACATATACCATGGGTGGGATTCGAACCCGTGATCTCTTATAAATAGAGTAGCGGTGTTATCGTCTCGCCAAGTCAATTACATGAGTTTTTATATTTATAATATATATTAGATATGTAAATTAAGTTATAAATTATATTTATAATTATATTATATTTATAAATGTAGATTATATTTAAGAATAATGATATTATTTATAAATATATTTTATAAACTATTTATAAATATATATTATTCAAAATATATATTATTAATTATAAATATATTATTATTTGTATATATTATTAACTAGTTTAATACCCACATATTATGTATATATTATTAACTAGTTTAACACCCACATATTATTCTAGATTGAACAAAAGTAACATTCATTAAAAATACTAAAAGAATATTCAAAATGCTACACACAAATCGTAACATTATTTTTAATTTTACAAAAAGATAATTCTTCATAATAAATCATTTTAACACATAAATCGGAGCATTATTTGTTCTAATTATAGTAAAACTGGTTTTCAAAATAAATAATTTATAATTATTTTTATTCGGGGGTCACGATATTAGTTGTAAGATATAACAAAACACCCTATACTTGAAAGGAAACCCGTAGAAAATTGAGTTTGTAAAAATATAAAACATACAACACCCGTGTGTTGCATGTAAATATATGATATAAAAAATTAAGATTTATAAGTCAATAATAATTTTATTAAAAAACGTCGTATATCTAACTTTTAGTGTATGTAATATTATTTTTCTTTTTTTTTCTGCGTAAAACACCAATTTATTCGTATTGTTATATATTGTGTGTATCAATGCATTATATTAGAATTGGATAGCCAAATTTAGAATATATTTAATATTTCTTTTCCTAGGCGT